>CM042836.1:48692651-48802651 GCA_023653725.1 Bungarus multicinctus
AATACCAGTGAATTAATGTTAGTATAGTACATTCCCTCTAGCTTATAATGCATGTGCAGCATATCCCAAGGTTTAGTCTAACATAAAGATCTAATTTATATGGCTGCTACTATGCAATTTTCTGTATATTATTATCTTCTTGTGTGGCATGCCCAGTTTGAATGCATGTATATGTATAATATATAAGTATTTAAGCATTTGCTGCATTTTAATATTTGATTTAGAATGAAAATGGAGAACACAAAGGAACCTTTCAGATCTAAAGCTTGGCAAGAGATAATGAATTTATATAGCAAATACAGGAGAACAAGAAACATGTCACCTTAACATGAAAGTGCTTCTCTGCATATGTCACAAGGAATTTATCTGGGGTCTTGTTCCTGACAAGACAGAAAAAGATGCAAATACCATGTTAACAGAGCAGAAATCAAAGAATGACGTCCAGGAGGACAAGCTTGCTCAGATAATTTATCTACATAATATTTGACAGAGTAATGGCAACATCTAAGCTAGTAACAAAATTGCTGATGAGTCTGCTGACTATGGTCCTGTTTTAACTAGTAATCTGTCTTTCATACCCTCTGATCTTTATGTATTCAGTAAGGAACTAAAAATAGATTTGGATAATGTTAGTAGAGAGATGATGAATGAGCAGACTAAATCCAGAAAACTAAGGATGCAATAAACTTTACTGGTTAACTTTGTCTTAGAGGAAAAAACAAACTTTAAAGATACAAAATAACATAAACCCAATATTAATATTAAAAAGGTCAGATCTGACAAAGGACAAAAGCATGTATATAACTCACTTATTGTAAAGGATGTGTGGCATCCAAGACTTCAGCTGAGTAAGAAAAGTTAGCATGTTCTATGCTCCATTGGGTTGCTGAACAGGGGGTCCTAATTAAATTTAATACTAGATAAAACAGGTTAGGACAATTTTAGGTGTTAAAAGAATAACTAACCCTTCAATATGAGTCAGATTCCACCAACAGTCTAATGCAGAAAATGGCTGCATTGACTATAGGATACAGAGAATATTATGACTTGAGTTCTAGGAAAGTTAAATTTGTAAGTATATGGCAGGACGTTTTAGACATGTTTTTTGGTCTGAGGTTCCTGAAAATCCCTAAAGAAGTTGAGGGGTAGAGTTAATTATTTAATTTTCAAGAGGTTTTGCACAGCCCTCAAGACAGATTAGGATTTGTTCAGGCCTATATCAAGATGTCAATCATACCCAACTCATTAAATATAAAGTAGTCTATTAATTTGGGAAAATAAATTTTCTTCAATGATTTGGGCAGAATAGCTTATAGTTACAATAATTCTAAAAATACTTTATTTTCAATGGAAATTATTGAAAAAGAAATCTCCATATATCCTCAAGGATGCCGTCAGGCTTAAGCCCAAAGATACCACAATGAGATCCAGTAGAGTCCAGTTCTTTATTTCATTACACCTAATAGTCAGAATCTTGCCAGCTACCGCTATAACCTTCTAACTGGATAGATATAGCCCAAGAAATTCCAGGAAATTCCTTTTTCTCCCTCCCCAATCGAGTTCAGGATTGTGCAGTCTCTCATCTTGATCCCTTATCTGGAATACAATGACTCTTCCTGGGAAGGCATGGTCCTACAGCAGTCATTTTACCCCTTCTTCAGGTGCACATTCCATCACTGTGCCCTAAGACCACATTGACTGATGCCAGCACTTCCCACTAATGTGAAAATTTGCAGTTTTAAAATGATTTGGAAAGAAGGGTGTTGTTGGGGCTCTCTAAGCTTTGCTGCCCTAAGCTACTTAGTCTTCATCTAAAGGTGCTTCTGAATGCATACTTTTACCAGGGATTTTTCAAATAAAATCTCTCCTGAGGAAAAAGACGTTTTCCAAGGGCTGTATATTAGTCATAGCATTACCCTTTTCAGCCATAGGTGAATTCTTTGGAGACAAGGAAGGAGTTGGCAGCAATAAGAAACACTTTGTAATTCAACCTAACTAAATGTCTAAAACTGTTGCTTTTTAAAGCATTTTGAATACACATGGGAAAAAAAACCTTTTAAGACAAGTGGAACGATATATTTTCTAATGTCTTGAATTAATTATCATATATAATTAATCATATACAATAACTGCTTTCAAAGTACAAAAAGTAGTCAAGAATTACAATGCAATTTACATTTAAGAAAATCATGATGTGACTGTGTTTCTCTTATCAGCTATAAAAAGTGTTTTTAACTGCAGCACTGAAAAGTCATTTTCAGTATATCTCCCTTTTCAATCCTTCTAACTCCTTTAATCTCAATTAAAAACTATTTCTATTAAGTTGTTGTATTTTTTTATTTGAGATATCTTTAAAAAATAGAAAAGTTTAGGAAGACAGTCTGGACTATTTGTGTTCAAAAATACTCTTTTTTAAAAGTAAAGAACATAACATATTTATTTGAATTATTAGTCTATTTTATGATGGACAGCATATAATTAATGAAATACCTGAGGTCAACTTTTTTATGAGTTCTTCATACTACTCATCAACTCTCTTCAATTTTGTATTTTTGTACTCTTCTTTGTTTACACGTTTATTAGTTTGCATTTTGGGAGAAGAAAATTGCCTAACTCTAAAACTAACCTTTTAATTTATTAGCAAAATCATATTATGATGTACTCCATGTAAAACAGATGCTAGACTGAAATTCCTATCCCAAATACATTTTAATATGGGCATCCCCTTGTATCTTTGGTAAGTAAAAATAAGACATGAAATAAACATTAGGCATCAACTCTTAAGCTCTCTGTCAAGAGTATACCAAGGCTTCTAACCACAGAGTTCAGCTGAAGGTAACTATCTGTCAAATGTAATCTGTGAAAGTGAATATGCTTAAGCTTGTGCTATGAATCAACCAAAATTGCTTTGGTCTTATTGACATTCTGCTGCAACAAGCTGCAACTTCCTGAGTCCAACAACACCAAGAGAGCTTCTGTGACAGAAAGCTTAAAATATAGAGGCAACTAACATCACAATGGACATGGTGCTAAACTTTATGATCCTTCCAAGCTTCATCAGAAATTGGT
Organism: Bungarus multicinctus; assembly: GCA_023653725.1. Lineage (NCBI taxonomy): Eukaryota > Metazoa > Chordata > Lepidosauria > Squamata > Elapidae > Bungarus > Bungarus multicinctus. Next base: position 48,695,721 of record CM042836.1, read on the forward strand.
CAGTCAGTCATCAAGTAGAAAAGGGGGCCAGAAGCCTTTGTTATACTGTGTAGCCTTCAGTGAATCTCCACGGTTAATAAATCATCAGAACTATATCAAGGAGTACAAATATGATTGACAGATAAAGGCCACTTGAAGCCACCATATTCTCACCTATTGTTTCCTGGAATTTTTGAGGGGAGGGGTGAAACAACTATCCACCAAGATGGTTTATCAGTCATAGACTGGGATTTGCCAAATGTTGAATATTTTGTCAAAAATGAAAAATGTTTGGCTTAGTGTTTGGACTTCTGTGGTTAAGCAAAATCTAACTTGGTTTGGTATGTTAGTGTATTGGACTAGAACTTGAGAAAGCTGAATTCAAGTCAATTCTTAGCTATGGAAATTCATCTTGTGTCAGTCATCTTGCATTAATCACTCTGCCTTAGTCCAAAGTTACCTACAGGTTCTTGATATGGGGGGATAAAATCAGGAGAGACAATCATATAAATTACTCTGAGTTCTGGAGAAAATGAGTAAAAAGAATATGAAAAACGGTTGTAGGGAGGAATGGATGAACCAATTTCACTAATATAATTACAACCCCCTCTTTTTTGCATTATACAAGGTATACCAAAAGATAGGCTCAAAAATCATAGTATTTATTTGTATTGTTTTTTTCAGAGAAAATGTTATTAGGAATCTTCAAAGGCCATGCATCAAATAGTAAGTAACTAGAAGAAAATGGCAACCCAATTGGAACATTTATATATGCTGATCAACAGCATTTGAAGAATTTGCCAACAGAAATTTACAAATGCCTAAAAACTTTTTATTTATTTTGGACTATTCTTTCATTACTTACAACTTATTTTAAGGCCCTATCAGATAAATCTACCAAGTGTGAAGGTCATTCCTAGAGACTCAATGTTCTGAGGCAGATGTTTACTAAGAAAGATCTTCATGATTATAGGACATTATCAGATATGGTTTTGAATCAGCACAAACTGAGCTGAAGTCCTGTTAATCAGTCAACAGCACTGCCTGGCACTTTTGCACTAAGCTCTGACATTCTCTTGCTGCAAAAGAAAGTGCCCAGGGACACTGTTTGACTAATGGTGGGGGATCAATTTGCTTCCAGTGGGATTTGGATAATTCCCAAGCTCCCTAAAGCAGGACTTCCCAAAGTGTGAAGTGTACCTCCCTTAGGGAGGTAAAGACAAGAGTCCAGGAAAGTGTAAAGAACCTTTTAGTGATCGTGTTACAATAAATCCACCTTTCCCTCATTTGATCTTTAGATGTTATTTTAGGGGAAATGTGTGTATTAAAGTTACACTAAAAGGAGATATGATGGCAAAAACTTTAGGAATCTCTGCCCTAAAGCCTTTGGGAGAATTGCCTGAATTTGCTGGTCTTTTTTCATGACTAGCTTTTAAAATCTGGTAAAGCATTTTGAATAGTTTTATTGCAGGGATGTTTATGCTGTTCCTCTATTTTTAACATTTTATTGTTGCTATTTTATTTTACACTTCCCTGGGAGTACTTGGGCTACAGAACAAGTCACAAAACAAAAAACTCCACAAGGCTTTTTCAAAAGCATTCACCTATTCAACTTCATTAATGTTACAGCAACCATTATTCCAGGATTTTTCCTAGACCACAGAATGTATGATATAGAAATGTTCATAACAATTGTCCTTTCTACCAAAAGAGGAAAAACAAATTGAAAAGTTCAAATGGGGCAGAGGGGGGTTAACTGATGATTCTCAATACTATGCAATCATTATTTTGAGAGTTTTATACAAATTTGATCCATTTACACATCCTGATCCCTTTCCACAATGTGAGCATGTGAATTATAACATATGTTTTGATTTAAATCCTGAATTTACATATTTTCATTTCTGAAATTATCCTGTCCTAAGGGAATAACCCTTATGCTGTTTTTATGGAATCCGAAATCTCTCTTTGAAACATGTACTTTAACTGGATAAATGTATTCTCTATTCCAGAAAAGATCAGGAGTCAGCATTCCACTATTCAGAATGTTGCTCATTATGCTAAAACACGGCTTCTAATTAGTTCCAATAAATATCACAATGTCTGGATAATGGGAAGATAGATACTGAAAATAAATGTCTATAAATATTCTTACGTACAATTGACAACAGTCTCATTTTTCCCCTCATAGTAATTTGCAGTCTACTCTGAGTTTCTCGAAATTCCAATGTTTTCTTTCTCATTCCATTTTTTAAGTGTTGGGGCTTCTCCACAACATCATCAAGATATACAATTGTGAAAATATTTAGAAACTAGATGGAAAAAGGTTGGTTGCTGGAGCAAAGTCTTTCTTCTATAGATTTACTACTCAAAATGCATTTGGTCTTAGAAGAATCCATTGGCATTTTAAAATTTCTTGACTTTTTAACCACACCCTATGGACATTCTTACCCATCTGCATCCTTTACAAATACCTTTGTGATTATCTGAGAGGAAAAGCATTCAATGTTTGACCGTTCACCTCATTTTTGTATCTTTTTATTATCTGACCCGCATGGAAAGAATTTGATGGTATCGATAAGATAGAGATACAACTAGGAGGTTATCTAGCAATTCCTTAGTCTCAAAGCTGTTGGGGGAGGGGGAGGAGAGGCTCAGAAAAAGTTGAGAGGGAAAGGGTAAAATAGAGATGTGTCTCCTAACCTTTCTCTCTGAGGATTTGCCCACTTCTCTGCAAAGCTAGGGCAGAGGCATTAGACAGAAAAAGAAACCTCATCAGGGGATCAGAGTGACAGAACTGTCATAAAACAGAGGATCCAGAGAGGATAAAAGAGGATTGGTAAAGAAGAGTAAGGGGGAAAGGTAGAAGAATAGGGTCGGGAAGAGCAAGTTATCTCTTTCCCTTTCTTTCTTTTGCCTCAGGCCCATATCGGCTTTTCCCTTTTTTTGACTTAACTGGGATGAATTTTAATTGCAGCTTCTCGGCACATTTCATAGGCTGTATATTTTCCACTTGTGTGGAGTGGATTTCCCATTCATCACAGGATTGCAAGCAAAATCCCCAGTGCATTTTAGCTTTATCTTTCAAAGTTAGCTTTGCTTTAAATAAAATCAATAACTTTTGAACCATTTTGGCTGTCTATTACATACACCCACATATGTTTCAAATCTAATGCTTACATGGTTACTTGATCCTACCTGTTCACCATATCAATATACAAATTCTGATGGGTAAATACAGTTCACATAGCAATCTTCAGTTCATGCTGTTTTGGGGAATATGAGCATTTGTTTTAGAAATGAGAACAAATAAATCACATACTAACATTTGGTAGTTTCTTCTTTTAAAGGCTCAACATTTCACATATTCACTGGTTAATCCCTTACCTCTTCAAATCCTCTCTTTATCCCACCAGTGATCAAAGTCCTTGACTATTTCTTTGGCTAAACAGCAACATTCAATATAAACCAACTAATTTGTATTGCCCTCAACATCTACAAAAACTCAGCTGAATCAGTCAAAGTGTTTACAAGAGAATTTCACTTTTTTTAGTAACTGCTGCAAATTCAGTATCATCTTTCACCAATATTACTACAGTTCTTCCAGCTTTATATTAGGTTTCCTTCCTGCACTAAAACTCTTTCTCTATCTTGGCATTTTAAATCCCCTTTCATTTTCTTGGTTGTCTCTCTTATTCCAATAATATCTTTCTTATCCTTGAAAACACGTCACTCCAATTCAGCAGTCTTATTACATATGCTCCTAGCATTTGTCTAAAAGATATTTTAGCTTTTCTCTTTGCCCTCCTTTACTTTTCTGTCTCACTATCTCCTACAATGCTAATCCCTTCTCTATGAGAAATGGTGTTCCTTCAATCCAAGACTTTCCTTTTTTTCTTTTGCACAGAGGGCCACTAGTTCAACCTGAATCCCTCAAAGAACTGCATAAATTAAAAGGAGAAACCAATGATGGAACTTCACTGAGCAATCTGAAGCAATTAATGTGATGTTGAAGAATTAGCAGATATTCATAAATTTAACCACAATCGGAGAGAGATCAGGAAAAAAACAAAACAAAATATGGTTTGCACCTGAAATTGCCTCAGCTATTTCAGTTAATCTAAGAGCTTCTTTATGAACAACTTGCAAACATCTATTCAATGCAGAGGAATATTTCAAAACTAACAAAACAATGTGTGCTATGAATAAGAACCTATTAATCTCTAATGGGATTTAATTTAGTCTCAAACAGACCCAGTTTTCTAGAGGGTTAAATTAATTCTACCCAAATCAGACCTGTCATGGGAACATCTTAAATTAGTCCATTGACCTCTGGGAAAAAGAATTGGAGAAAAAAAGGTGGCTGAAAATGCAAGCCTCTTGATTATTGAACCCACTGATAAAGCATCAGGAGAGGAGATAACCCCCCCCCACACACACACACAAATTGGCCACCGTGGCTAATCCTGGCCCATGCTACTGGTTGGCCAATGTTAAAAGGTCTAACATTGTCATGAGCTCTCCAGGGATAATTGGGGAATAGGAATCCAATATTCCTGAAATTGTGATTTAACAACCAATTACTATAATTTTAGGAGAACTATAGGAGATGTGTATCTGGTGGTATGTTAGTAGGAGATGTGATCTGGTGGCATGTTGTTGGGTACAGCACATCATCAGGATAAGACTTTTTTCATCTAATTAAGGTAATATATGATTTGGTGACTTTAATCTGTTGCAGGATTTATTACTGGGCTGTATAAAGCCTGCAGTATTTAGTTACTCTAGCTTTCAAAATAAATCTTTGCGTACTAATTGGTGAAGGATGCAGGTCTTGAATACATATATATCCCTAAAGAATTGAATTTAAATATTTTTCTAGCATATCACTTTAAAATTATTTTGTGATTTTAGATCTACATAATACCCAGAACTACCCAATGCAAAAATAATGTGACTTCTTGGCCTTAGAGGATTCTATAGAAATTGCCCAGCACCTACTTTGTGTCACTGTGACTTTAAAATAAATTCTACCCTTTGACCACCTCTGTTCATTTATCTCCTTTACATTATTTTCTCTATATGACATTTGTTTAGGCTGCATTTATGAATATAGAGTATGAAGTTATTTTGAATGTATAGAGAGTTGCTCTGAAAAGTGTTGTGTGTAATTCTAGATTATACACTGAAGCTACAAACTATTTTACTGTTATTGATTTTTAAATTATCTTTGTGATATTATTTATTATTATAACATTTTTATCCTGCCTTTTTAATATATTTAACTCAAGCTGATGAACATAACTAATACTCCTGCTACCTATTTTCCCCACATCATTATTAACTGAACTGGGTCAAGAGAGATAATGACTGGGCAAAAGTCTACCCAGTCAGTTTTCATGCCCAAGGTTGGCCTGATTTCTAGGCCAACACTTTCCCCACAACATCAAACTAATATCTTTTTGATAATTAGATAGATGAGACAGATACACAGCTAGTATCATCGATCCTATTCCTAAAGTCCTATCTGTGGCTTACAGATTATGTTCCAAGGAATACACACCAAGTTTAATAGAAATAATAATAAGCGACAAGAAACTAGTGATAAGCTTCTCTGCAAGACTGAATCAAAAGTTTTCTATGTACTTCTTGCTTTAGATCATATTCTGGGTTCAAAAGTGGCCTGTTTAGTGATATCCATTAACTGTTTCTAATATAGAATAAAGTGAATAAATAAATAAACTCTGTGGTTTCTTCCGCAAACCCCCAAAACTTTAACCTTACACTGTCTACTGTTGACCTCACCCATTACTAAGAGGTCTGTAAGAGGTGTGCATAAGCGCACCAAAGTGCCTACCATCCCTGTCTTAATGTTCCTTTTTATTCGTATCCATTTCATGTATTTATAATCATGTTTATACTTATACATGTTATCAATTATATGCTTGACAAATAAAATAAATAATTAAATAAATAAAAAATAAATAAATAAATAAAGTGGGTGAGAAAACCAATTTTAAAAGTGGCATGTAAATTCCAAAATAACTGAAACACATGGCTTAGGTCTAAGCTATTTAAAGAATAAGCCATTTCCCTACTGTCTACCCAACATAATCTGTTTATTAGTGGTCTGTTTTTTATTGGTCCTAGGCTAGCTTTGACATCAACAACAAATTTAGTTTTCTTCATGGTACAGGCTTATAAAATAGAATAAACTGCCACTGTAGTTGAAGCAAGGCCCCTGCTTACTAAATTTAAAAATAGAGCGACCTTGTAAAACCACTGTTCCAGCTTTTGTGTTCTGTACCACTTACATTTTAATGCTTTTGTTATTTGTCAGCCATCTATATCCATTAAGCAAATAAATAGCAAACACACAGTCTTTGTTATGTCACTTAACAACTGTTTGAAGTTAGGTGGACTTACAAAAATTTACTTATGACTTGTCCCCCTAAATTATAACTGCAGCACAATCCCTACCATCACACATTCACATTTCAGGTGCTTGGCAACAGGCTCACATTTACAACTGGTCTCCTGTGGTCACGTGACTGTGTTTTGCAATATATTTTGTTGGAAAAATGGCAAAAACACCCATTGGATAAAATGGGTTTGCCCTTACTAGTATGTGGTTCACTTAATGATCATGGCGAATCACTTAACAACTGTCATAAAAACTGTAGTAAAATTGAGTCTGATTATGTGGAGAGAGGAGAGGAGAGGAAAAAGAGAAAGAGAAAGAAAAAGAAAAAGAAAAAGAGAAGAGAAGAGAAGAGAAGAGAAGAGAAGAGAAGAGAAGAGAAGAGAATAAACACGCATGAATGTATAAAAAGAGAATTATGAGAAGAGAATAAACACGCATGAATGTATAATCAGAAATAAACTGAGTTGAGCAATTACTTTTAATGCTTGCCACACTGAATATTTTCTATTATCGTCTAATTCACCATCTTACTGATTATTTATAAGACAATATTTTAGAATAAATTAAAAAACATTTGATTCTAACACAGATCCTTGAAGTAGTGTGCTTCTTATTTTTCTCCATTGAGAAAATTGTTCATTTATTGCTATTCTTTGCTTTCTATTTTTAATTAGTTCACAATCTATGGAAGAACAGGTCCTCCTATCCCATGACCGCAAAGTTTGCTCAGGAGTCTTTGATAAAAATGCAGTTATAGAGAAATCTTGATGGCAGGTTTTGTGAGCCTGAGACTGCAGTTCTTGCTTTTCTATACATACTTCAGGGGTGGGATTCTACCAGTTCGCACCTATTCCGTAGAACCGGTTGTTAACATTCTAAGCAGTTCGGAGAACCGGTTGTTAGAAGAAATTAATGGCCTAATCCTGCAAGGAAGGCAGGAAGGAAACATTCTGGTGTTGCTACAGAAACTGTCTCCCCATTAACCCTTATTACATTCTTGGCAGGACTAGACTTCCTATCTCAGGAAAATCTCTGGATTTTTTCCCCTCCTTTGCTGGTACTTTGCTTGTGTGGAGTGACCATTCAAAGTTACAATGGCACTGAAAAAAGTGATTTATGACCCTTTTTCACACTTACGACTGTTTTCTAGGCCATCCCCACAGTCATGAGAGGCCAGACAAGGAGATGCATGCCTCGATGTGAGTGATATTGAGTTGGCCACACCCATCCAAAAATATGACCACCAAGCCACACCCACCACCTAAGCCATGCCCATAGAACCGGTTGTTAACATTTTTGAATCCCACCCCTGTCATACTTGTAATGAAGAAGTAAATGTTTTGTTCTGTATGCTTGAAATTGTCATGCACTTGTCATTAAGCATAAAATATAGAGTCCCCAAAACATTCCAGAGAAGTAGGAAAAAGAAAAATTTACAAATTGGAAAGGACAAGTTTTCTCTTGATAGTCAAACAGTTATGATGTAAAGTGGTCTCATTAAATCATAAGTACCTTAACCTTTTCTTGAAAGAACTAAAAGATTTAAAGATTTATAAAGAAATGTTGCCCAAACTAAAAAAAGGCTCACATCTGACATGTATTGAAATGATAATACTGATTTCAATAGGCATTCTAAGAGCATTTTGCTCCCAAAGGAGTAATTCAAATCCAGTTACCTCTTTACATTTTGCATTTAAACTTCCTTTCTAAGGCTTTTAATGTGGCACTGCCAAAACATGGCAAAGTTATGCAAATGTGATTGAGCAAAATAAAAGCTAATATGAATATTATTAAATAATTAGTGCTACTGAATATGTAATAAAAACATTCCCAAGTGGCAGTTCTACAGATGACCCATTTCACTCTAGTTTTGGTAGAAGTGCGAATGACAACATAGATCTGTTAAGACTCTTCAAAGTTCATGATTCATTTATTCATTTATGGAAGGAAATATATAAACAAACATTAGGAAAACAGCAAAATAATCTATTTTTACATGATAGCCACTTCTAACATAGTAGGTCTATGTGATGCTTTAGATTTTTAGACTCCAAAAAAGTGCTTTGGAGAACATAACAACTTGAAAAATAGGAATTTTTCTGCAACCCTTTAAAACAAAATCTCTTTAAAGCTGCTTTAAAGAGATACAGATGGGTGCTGCTTTTGTTCTGAAGCATCTTTCTGGAAGCTAGTCTGAAGCATCACATAGCCCTTATGTATCATTGTAATCCCATATTCCCTGCATAGAATGTCCTATCCCCTCTTACTTCAGTTTTTACTTTAGATCCTGTTAATAAATTCTATAGAACCTAAGCCCTTATGCTAATTTTAGACCCTCTAGGTTCATGGTGTAGCTGCTGAATACTACTACTTTATGGCATTTGCTCATAGTACTAGTACAGAGGTCGGCTTTCAATTTTATGTGCTATTATGTCAGCCCCAAAGGAGATACTAACTCATTGACTATGACACTAATGATTGATTATGAGTTATATGTAGCTGTGTCCTTCGGCCAGAGGAACAGTTTCATTATTTTGAACATCTAAAAGCTGCCTAGGATGCCCAACATTCTGTACACAAGCCTTTTCCCCCCCTAACAAATGACATACGGAATCTGAAAAGTACTGAAGTTCAGATATGTGCTGTAAATGCAAATAGCATTTTGAGTGGTGGCTATTACACACTATAGTACTGATCTCTTACTTGTTAGGTATTTAATCCAGGAACTTTATTTCTTCTCATTCAACCTAGAACCTTTTTTTATAAGGCAAATGCTATGTTCAGCACAGCTAAGTATCTTGTGAAATATTTCAATACCTATTTTTACTGCTATGCTTGCTTGCTTTACAATCCTGTGATGGATATTTTATGCAGGAATGAACACTGGTCATTGTTAAAACTCTGTTAGGGAGCGCAGTTTGAAATAAAGAAATGTATCATCCTTTCTCCCCCCACTTTATCATAATATTTTAAGTTAAATTCTACCACTTTAACATTTGTTCAGAGGTGCCCCTCTCATATAATATAAGACTTTAATACTGATGCTAAAGGTTATTTATTTATTTAACTCACCTGCATGCTAAGATGATTCCATTTCTTCACCAGAATTCTCCCCAGTGTCATTACTTTTATCGGTAGCTGCAGCCCATTTATAGTGCGATAATAAAACACTGTCTCTTTCTCAGAAATTGTAAGCTTGAACACAGTCTGCCCATGAACAGTTTTCTCCACTATACACCTTTGGAAACAATAAAGAAAACAACACTGGGGTGAACTTCAGAAAGAGCAGTGGGATCACTAGAGAAATGGGGGGGGGGGAGTAGTGATGCAGGTATCAGTAGCCAGGTATTTATAAAGCAGGAATTAAGTTTAATAGAATTAAAGTCAAATAAGTTATCATGGAAGGTTTCTGCTGGAGTCTTTTAAGCCTCTGTTTGAGGCTCTTTCTCTTCAGTAAATTTGTATAAATAACCTGGATTTGCAAGAGATGGGTGCCAATAAGCAAGACAAAATTAAGTTTCAATGGGTCAAAACCAGAGGTGGTATTCCTCAAGTTCTGACCAGTTCTGGAGAACCAGCAGTGGAAATTTTGAGTAGTTCGGAAAACCGGTAAATGTCACCTCTGACTGGAGATTTTACAGTATCCTTCCCCTGCCACGCCCACCAAGCCTGGAACTGATATTTAAAAAATTTGAATCCCACCACTGGTCAAAACTAATAAGTTGATATTTTCAACTGAGATCTTTATAACTTAATGGCTGGAGTACAACAAATTAATAATAAACATCCCCGTATAAGCAGGACTAGATGTTTCAGGATATCACATGTGCTAAAAAAACGCTAATGCAATCCATCATTCAGTTAACAGAAGCATAATATCTGGGCCACTGGAAGCAACACTTGGAAGCAACTCTTGGTACAATTTAAGGTCAGTGACACATTTGGCACAGAAGGGTAATCAGTACACTGAGAATAATGGAAAAACTTCTAATTTGAACAAAGGGGCTAAATATTTTCAGTGTTTAGTGTTTTAAAAAAATCAACATAGCAGCCCTGATGGTGCAACTGAATTTCCATTTGTATTTTTTTTTAATGTATAGTACACATATATATTTTATATTTAGTCTGGAGAACATAAAGGATAAGCAAAATAATCACCTTCCAAATTCTGGAATACTGGTATTCATAAGACAGTCTAGCATTCATTTTTCTACTTCTTTAGAATCAGCGATGAAAATTGCAGCCAAGCACGTCAAGAAAAATTCCTCATAAAAAAAATGTATGTCAGCGGACACGTTGCTTTAAGAAATATTTTTTCTTTGTTTTAGAACTTTAAGCAGAATTTAGATAATCATATGTCAAGAATTTTGTAGTGGTAGCCTATACTGCAGATACTTCTTGGTCATAGAACTGGTTTAGGTTAAAACCACTTGAATTCCATATTGGTAATTAAGAAGGGTGATTTGTGAGCTGTGGGAAGACATGGCTTCCTGCAGAAGCCCAACATTGTTGAGGGTAAGCCTGGGCTATGTAAGAAAAGACATAATATTTCATTCAGGCCCCACCAAAGATACTTAGCTGTTTCAGGTGAATAAGAAAATTATTTCCATCCCATTCCTATATAGCAATACCACTTATATACTGCTTCACAATTCTCTACAGCCCACTCTAAGTGTTTTTCAGAGTTAGCATATTTTCCCTGACAATCTTGGTCCTCATTTTACTGACCTCAGAAAGATGGAAGGCTGACTGACTACAGAATTTTACTTCAATATTGATGATGAGATGCTATTCTGAATCAAAATGTTATCTTAAAGGGAGAGGAGCAGCATTGGACAATTTATGTAGCACTATTCAGTTTTGTTACTTAATAAACTTCAGCTACTGTTTTCCAACATGAAGTCACTTCCTTACTGTGCCATTTAATAAATAAGATAGTGGTCACATGAATGTATCCTAATGTGTACTAAAGTTGGTAATTAATACTGATAATTTGACAATTATCAAACTGATACCACCACATCCAATATTGCACAAACAGGCTTTTCTTTATTCAGGCTTTCCATTTGCCTATTTGAATCATGCTGGCACAGTGGTTAAAATGCAGTATTGCACAGGAGTGGGATTCTACCAGTTCACATCTATTCGGTAGAACCGGTTGTTAACATTCTAAGCAATTCGGAGAACTGGTTGTTAGAAGAAATTACTGGCCTAATCCTGTAACGAAGGGAGGAAGGAAACATTCTGGAGTTGCTTACAGAAACTGCCCCTCCGTTAACCCTTATTACATTCTTGGCAGGAGTAGACTTCCTGTCTCAGGAACATCTCTGGAGTTTTTTTCCCCTCCTTTGCTGGTACTTTGCTTGTGTGGAGTGACCATTCAAAGTTACAATGGCACTGAAAAAAGTGACTTATGACCATTTTTCACACTTAGGACTGTTGCAGCATCACCATAGTCATTAGAAGCCAGGTGAGGAGATGCGTGCCTCGATGTGAGTGATATTGAGTTGGCCGTGCTCAGCCAATAACATGACCACCAAGCCATGTTCATCCAGTCACATAACCACCAAACCACACCCACTAAGCCACACCCACAGAACCAGTTGTTAAAAATATTTAATCCCTCCCCTGTATTACAGGCTAACTCTGCTCACTGCCAAAGTTCGATCCTGACCAGCGCAGGGTTGATTCAACCTTCCATCCTTCTGAAGTTGGTAAAATGAGGATCCAGATTGTTGGGGGCAATAGGCTGACTCTGTAAACCACTTAGCAAGGACTGTAAAGCACTGCAAAGTAGTATATAATTCTAAGTGCTATTGCTATTTCCCTTTCATGCCCTCAAATTGTCTTCCAGATGGTGAGCCAGTCTTCCATGGAAGATATTCCCCTTGTAGGAATACACAAAACGAGAGAATCTTTGCATTTGAGTAAGATCAGCAAATAAATGTAACTATATTCCATCCTTTATATTACAATGCTACACAAGCAAACAATAAAACATTTATTCATAAAATGTTCCAACTTTTCTAAAAAAAAATTATATTAGTTCAAGGTTAAAGAGCATATTATTTCAAAGAGAACTTTGTTGTTTTCCCACTGCAGTCCTGTGCTACTGTTTTCAGTTAACAAGAGTCACGATTCTTGTCCAGATACTGGTTTGTCATTAATTCACTTTTAATCAGACAAGATAAATGAAGTTTGACCATTATTCTCTTTCAGTAATGATTCTGATCCCATCAATTATTTGTCAACAGAATTTTAAGTGAACTATGCAATCTGCAATGTTGCTAAAAATGCATTTCTTAACATACTGCTGATTCTGCCTGCTTGTAAACATGTTGGTTTTTCAATATCAAATATTTGTCAAGATACAGCCAAGAAGGAAAATATTTAGGAGCTGGATTTATTCAGTTCCTGGATAAACAATAATTGGATAATCCAAAGTTTATTAATTTTGCTTATCTAAAAACAAATATCTCCATATGTGGACCACAACAAGTATCCTGCATTTAACAAAGGATGTGACCCTGATGTATAATACTTTAAAATCCATAAAGTTTTCACAAATGTGTGATTTACAACTAATTTCCCATCTGGTGAAAGTATGTCAATCTTGACATAACATAACTACAAAAATGACAATAAACCTTTCAAAAAAGACCTTCCTACCATATTAAGACATGCATTATTGCCCTAGTCTGCTTTTTTTTTTAAAAAAGTGAAAAATCAATTCCTTTATATGGTTAATTACTTTAAATACTTCATTAATTTCTCTGTTTCTATATTGCTTTAAGATCAGAACATCAATACATCAAATATGCTAATAAGTGTTTCATATGAAAGATGTAGAAACTTAACAACTGCCTAGCCCTAGGAAATGCCTCCTATTTATTGAATTTAGTCTCTTTGCTAACCATTGGGTTGTTGAATCATTGAATTCTATGGCAAGTATAGGGACTTGGTAAATACACAGTCCCCAAAACACAAACTCCCTCTCTCTCTCTCTGTCTCTCTCTCTCTCTCCCCCTCCCTCTCTCCCTCCCTCTCTCTATATATATGGTAATGGCTTCACAGTACTCCAGAAGGGTGCTCCCTCTGACTTGCAACACTGTGAGAGAGAGCTACTACATCAGAGGTGGTATTTAGCAGATTCTGACAAGTTCTGGAGAACCAATAGTGGAAATTTTGAATAGTTCGGAGAACCGACAAATACCACCTCTGACTGGTCCTGCCTCCATCTATTCTCTGTCTTCCAAGACAGATTGGCTGGGTCTTCTTTTGTTGTCCTGCACAGGAGAACAGAACTGGAAAGCAGGTTAGTGGGGTGGGGAGGGAATGGGATTTTGCAGTAACCTTCTTCCAGGAGTGGGGTGTGAATGAAGATTTAACAGTATCCTTCTCTTGCCATGCCTACCAAGCCATGTCATGCCCACCAAGCCATGCCCACAGAACCGATAGTAAAATTTTTTGAATCCCATCACTGTACTACATCTACAAATTCAGAGACAGTGCAACAGCATGAGGACCAACTAAAGAATAAGAGAGATAGAATTAATACCTCTAGAGCTTCACAGACAGTACAACAGTGTGATTCCCGATTACAGGATTTTCTTAATATAGGACTGGCATAAATAAATACTCGGGCAAGTCCGGGTTATCAGCTAGTTACAATTAAAAACAATACACTTTACAATAGCAATGAAAAGCATCTCCTGACAGGGGACACTGTTTGACAGCAGAAGAGTATTAAATATATGACTCACCTATATTCTATCTATTTTAGCCATCAAATCTGCCACACATACCTGAAACCTGATAATAAACTTTGAATGTAGGATTGCAACTGATAGTTAACGTAATCTAATTTAAGTAGCCTTAACGACTGTCACCTATTAGAAATGGTGTAGGGTCTCCTGCTTGGGCAGGGGTGGAGGTTGGACTAGATGACCTACAAGGTCTCTTCCAACTCTGTTAATCTGTGAATTCTGTATTAATGAAGTGCCAATTTATTAAAATTCCACACTTCCTGCCAGCACGCTTCCACGTTCCCGCCGGCGCTGCTGCTGTTCTTGTGCCAGTGATAAGGAACTGAAATCCTTACAAAGCTGCTGTTCTGGTGCCGGTGGAAATGTGGAAGCGTTTCTGCCGCTGCTCGGGTGTGTGCGGAAGCTCCACACACACCTGAGCAGCGGCAGAAACGCTTCCACATTTCCACCAGCGCTGCTGCTGTTCTTGTGCTGGCAGGAACTGTGGAAGCCATGGAGGCAGCTCCCCCGCCCGAGAAGCAGCAGAAACGCTTCTACACTTCCTGCTGGCGCGAGAACAGCAGCAGCGCCGTGCAGGGCACTGTTAAAGGCAAGTTTCCCCCCCCCTGCCCTCCCCCCCAGCATGTTTTAACCCCCGCCCTCTCCCCCCAAGAATGTTTTAACCTCCGGCCTCCCCTCCCAGCATGTTTTAAACTAGGCCTAAATTTGGGGGGAAGGGCTTAATTTCATTTCATGCCTAGAAAACATGCTGGGTCTTCCTATTGGTGGAGGCCGTATTGTTGGAAAAACACGATAGGTACTTCTGTAGCGAAACTTGCATCCGCATATGCAGTTAAACTTAGTTCATCCTTAGGCTCCAAATATAATGCATAATGCATCGTTTGTTTAAGATATCTCAACACACGCTTAGCAGCTTGCCAGTGCCTTTTAGTAGTCTCATTGTTAAACCTGGCTAATTGGTTAATACTATATCTTATATCTGGCCTAGACCAATTATTAAGATAGGATAAGCTACCAATTAATGACTGATAAATGTCTTTATCAAAAACAGGACTTTACACATCACTGTGACTAAACTCATGACTCATTGGTGTCTTAGCCAGTTTACAAAGTTCCATTTTAAAGTTCTTCAGTAACTGGTTAATTTTAACTGCCTGTGGGATTTTGTAGCCTCCTCTAGTTTTATCTATTTTCAAACAAAGATACTGTTTAATCTCACCTAAATGTTTGATTTTAAATTTCTTCTCTAACAATGAATTAATCTCAGTAGCTTCTTGCCCAGTTTTGGTGATCAGTGCTATGTCATCAGTGAACAATAGCAACAATGAAACTACACCATCACTTTTCTTTTTAAATAAACATGGATCAACCATGCCAGCTACAAAACCTTTGTTAATTCCTTCACTATACACTGGTTCCACTCATAGCCTGATTGTTTCAAGCCATAAAGACTCTTTTTCAATCTCCAGCAATCAGTTGTATTATCAGTTTTTATTCCCAAAGGTTTCTTTAAATATATAGTATGTTGCAACGGTGCATGTAGATATTCCGTCTCTACATCTAAATGGTTTATTATGTATTTCTCCTTAGCTGCCCATACTAATGCTGCTCGTAATGTGCTAGCCTTCAGACTAGGTGCAAACACCTCATTGTAGTCGTTGGCTGTCTGATTGAACCCTTGTGCTACTAACCTGGCTTTATGGGTAACAGTCCCATCCACACCTGTCTTAATTTTATAAATCCATTTACACCCTATGGCATGCTCACCTGGTGGTAACCTGACATTTTCATATACCTCCAACCTTTGTAAGGATTTCAGTTCCTTATCCATTGCTTCCTGCCAAGTAGCCTGATCTTTCGTTGGATACAGTTTCAGTTCATTATAGTTAGTAGGAACTATATTTACTTGGTATACTATACTAGCCTGATATCTATCTGGTGGTCATGTTACATGGGTTGAATGTCTAGGTAATTCAGGGCTTACTGGTGGACTTTCCTGTTCCACCTGCTCCTGTTCTTCTACTTCTTCCTGTGCCAGTTCCTCCTTTTTATTGACAACTGATGGTTTAACTACCTCATCATTAGGGACTACTTGGGTGTCAATAATAACATCATTGTTGAATTCCTATTCTAGTTTATGCCACCCCACATGCTCAAGAAATTTAGCACTAGCGCTACAGTAAACATTACCTGTGCCTGGATCCCAAAATCTAAACAATCTATGGTTGGCCTCGTAACCTACGAAAAATAATTTCCTAGCTCTATGTTGCCCTTTCAGTCTTACTTGTGAGGGAATATGCACCCATGCTGGAGCTCCAAATGTGTGTAGATAACTTAAATTTGGTTTTCTGCCATGCCAACGAGTGAATGGCAATTCACCAGTTGTTGTGTTCACCACATTGTTTAACACATGGTTAGAACACATTATGGCTTCACCCCAAAGTGTTTCAGGCAAATCTGAATCATATAACATAGTGCAAGCCATGGCTTGTAACGTTTGCACTCTTCGTTCTATAAATGAGTTATGTTGTGGCCTGTAAGGTGCAGAATGCTTATGCTTGATACCAGCCAATTTCAACATCGTTTGGAATCTATTGTTAGTAAACTCAGTCCTGTTATCTGTAACTAAAGTAATTACCCTACGTCTCATTTTTCTCTCAGCAAATCTTAGCCAGTTAAAGAAATGTTGGAATGTTTCTGTTTTTCATTAGATAACAGAAACTGTACCATGAGTAATGATCCATTATATTCAAAACATAGCAGGCACCTCACAAACTGGGTTTTTAGGACAAATTATGTCAGCAAAAACAACCTCTAAAGGTTCCTTGGTCTTAAACCCATTAAGTCTGTTTGCCGGAGTAATCTTGCTTTTCTCCTGGTTACAGGCATTACAGTTTAAAAACTTGCTACAGGGTTTTAATTTTACTCCCTCTGACAAGTTTACAGTTTGTTTCAGCATTTTGAAATTAATGTGCCCCAGACATCTATGCAGTAAATGTATACATTCATCATGTGGCTTAACACTGTTATAAACTGAGTTAGCCATCTGCAACTGGTCATCATGTATCACATATAAATCATTCTCTAAAGTAGCAGTAACACTTTTACCCTCTTTCTCTATTATACAATTATCTCCCCTAAAGGTTACTACATAACCAATATTAACTAAAGCCCTTACTGATAACAAATTAAATTTCAGTTTAGGTACATATAACATAGATAAATGCTCATTTACACATGAACAATATGCTGTACCTTCACCAGATGCTTTCATCTTCCATCCATTTGCCAATGATACATGTTGCTTACTCATGGACATCTTTACAAGCCTCTCTCTATTTCTAGTAATGCACTGTGATGCTCCACTATCAACTATCCACAAATCATGGTTTACAGTTGAATTACTAGACATAGCTAAATTAACATTCTTCTTAGCCTTCTGGTGATTACCAGTATTCTGTCATTTTCCCTTCTTAGAGAATCTAGCTATATGTCCCCTAGCCCCACAAGAAAAACATTTCCTAACAGTATAGGCAGTTGAAAACAAATCCTCTTCTTGTGGTTGTTTCTGTCTCTGTTTGTCCCTATCCAGCCTTCTGATTGCCTCTTCTAACAACCTTCCGATTATGTCAGTCAATGTCAGTTCATTTCTGGTCAGGACTTCCAGTGAAGATACGTAATCATCATAACTTTCATCCAATGAGGAAAGAATGATGTAAACTTGATGCAGCTCTGAAAATATCAGTTCCTTTTCATGTAGCTCTTGAAAAGTTCTTTTCATGAAGTTCAAATGAGCTAACATATCTTCACCTTTCAGAAGAAGTACTCTAAACAGTTTACATGTAAGATGTATGTGTGTGCACCTACACTGTCATGAACATAAATCCTCTTCAAATTCTCCCAACACTTAGCAGCAGACTTTTCTCCATGAATATGGACTAGTTGCTGGTCACTCAGTGTTAGTCCAATTATACAAAGAACTCATTTGTTGTTCCGTTTAAAGTCAACTAACTTCCTGGCATCGTCCTTATTATTTGGATCCCAAGCATTTACATCCGGTGGATCCTGAACTGCATTCCATAACCCTTCCCTACGCAGAAGTAGACTGTACTTCATAGACCAGGAAACATAGTTTGTTCCATCCAACCGGGTTATCACTGATAGACTTGTTGACGGGTCTTGTGCCATCTTTACCAGGACAGTAACCCACAATTAAACAGTAAACAGCTGCCTGTATACGGTACTGTGTATTCACACTAACTCTCAGTTACCTAAGCCTGGGCCCATAAGCAGTGTTGAGGTATTCCCCGTTAGGAGAATGAGTGCTTTCAGAGAAACGTAGTGAGAGTGGTGATGAATAACACACAATTAGCACACAGATACATTGAATAGTAAAATGTAGGTTTTACTTCCAGTAAACGGGTAAGCAAAGTCCAACAAACAGTCCAAGTCATACGGTTAAAGCAGTCAGTATTCAGTCCAGGGATAATCCAAAAACAAAGTCCAGTAACATAAACAAAGTTCAGTAAACACACTCACAGCAATCCGAACAGAACCACAACCAGGCAACGGACAATAGGAAAAATGCAAGAACCTAACAAACCAGGTTTCTGGCTTCATCTTATGGCCGTTGGAGGAACCACACCCAATTACAATTACAGCATTCCCTTAAAGATACAGTATTAAATGGCTATCCTGGTTTATATATTTCCAACCCAACTGTTAGGTGACTATCATTCCTAACAGTTAGCATGACATGCAAACACTAAGTCAACTGTGCTTAAAGACAGGCTGTTTTAATCCATGGTAACAGGTTTAGCTATGGCTGAGACAATCACACTATGTGAACAACAAAATCTAGTTAAAAGCCAAGGAATTGCTCAACTCCTTCTACCCAAATCACCAAGAAAAAAAATGGGGTTATTCAAGCTGGATGTTACAGAATTTATCTCCCTCTCACTAACTGGCTGTAGGGTAAAACAGCAGTTCTTGTCCTATAAGTTCTCAACAATCAACAAGTACTCTAAATGAATTTAAAAAAAAACACTTATTGAAATCTTTTATACCTAAGCTTTAAAAACATTCATATGCAGTTCAGTTTTCTCCCAATAAGTCAATTATGCAAAAGAGACAGCCATAGCTCTGAGACTCAGTGTGGACCCTAGCAAATGCCCAGATCAGCTGGCACAGATTCTTCACTCTCATTTCTGCTCCAGTCTTCCATTCACCACCACCAGCAGCCATTTACAGGACACTTCCACACATATCCATACAGAGTTTACTTGGTTTACTATCAACAAGAGGATAACAAAATAGCATGTTTATGGTGGCACAATGATTAGAGTGCAGCGCTGCAGGCTATTTCTGCTGACTGCTGGCTGACTGCAATTTGGCAGTTCAAATCTTACCAGGCTCAAGGTTGATTCGGGCTTCCATCCTTCCGAGGTGGGTAAAATGAGGACCCAAATTCTTGGGGACAATATGCTGACTCCGTAAACTGCTTAGAAAGGGTGGTAAAGCACTGTGAAGCAGTATATAAGTCCAAGTGCTATTATTATTACACTTTTCAAACACTTGTAGATCAAAGAATACATGAAATGATATAAAATCATTAAACAAGTTTATAAAGAATCAAGGGAACATCAAATGGCAATAATGATAAAGCAGAACTGGGCAACCCTTTTGAAAATTAGGATGACTTGTTAGCTAAGAAAAGAAGTCTTCAGCTACTCTACTGTGTTTGCTAATAAAGAACATTAACTCAAGTAGAAAGAATAGCACAAAAATATCTCTGAGACTGATACTATTACCCACCATGAGCAGGTACATGGTCATCCTTGCCTGAAAATATTATTATATCTTATATCTAGTAATGAAGGAAGAACAACATCATAATGTTAAGGAATGTAAGGATTCTCTTGTGAATTGCATATATGTTATTGACTAGATAACTAGTATGGGAAAGAGGTACAAAACATTTACTATAGCAAGTGGAGAAAAATCTTGTGAATATTGTTATCAAGAGTGTACTGCTTCAGCAATGTCAGGGGTCTTTTGAGGCAAATCAAGGTCAAATATTGAGCTAATAAAAATCTTACATCCCAATCTATACCTGTCTTCCATTGTAACAAACAATTATCCTGTAAATACAGGACAGTAGTTTACTAGTGAAGATATTGAAATAGGAATGAGGAAATGTGGCAGGAATTTTGGAGACAATGATTACTTCCATTTTGTCATACTAGACAAATCTTTCCTTTCTACAAGGAAAAGCCCCGGAGTGTTCACATTAGTTCCAGTTGCATTGTACAGAAGATATATTCACCACATAACAGAACTGAAGTTGGCCTTGTGGCCAGAGGTGGTATTCAGCAGGTTCCGACCAGTTCTGGAGAACCGGTAACGGAAATTTTGGGTAGTTTGGAGAACCAGCAAATACCATCTCTGACTTGAGATTTTACAGTATCCTTCCCCTGCCATGCCCATCAAGCCACACACAGAACCGGTAGTAAAAAAAATTAAATCCCATCACTGCTTGTGATCAACAATGAGTGAAACTCATGTTTGGCATGGCTACACCAGACTATTAATATTAAAGTTCAAAAACATCCTTGCTGCATCATTTTTTGAATAGGGATTGAATATAGCCCTACGGCGCTATAAAGAACCAGCCAAGTCTTAATCAATAAAAGGGTTTATCAATCAATGGAGAAAGAACCTAATTTTTTCCTTAGTCTATCTCTGGAGATTCACTCTAAAAGCTGGCTTTAATAATAATTAAAAAAAAAAACATCCTTCCTTGCAAAATGAATACAGATAGGAACACAAGCATGCAAACTGAAACATAGGCCTTATATGGATGAGACAAACCAGGCACCTAATCTTTCTACTATCCATGATCACAGAGCAACAGTTAAAACATTTCCTCATCTACACTGTCTGCGGATGGATAGCTATTTCTAGTTCGCTAGAAGGAAGCAACCCATACAAAGACAATCACTTTAATCTATTACTGCACCCCAGACATCACTTACCAAAATACACAAGACATCCTAAATCTTATTCTATCGTGTCCCATATTACTAGAGAACAACTTCTGGACTTAGTCATAATAAAGCAGCCTGCCCATTCCACCCAGCCCACGTTGCACAAAATGTTCCCTCACATCCACATTCAAAAACATGACACAAAGGGATGATTACTTATTTTATCAAACTTCTCAACAGTAAATAGATGTGACAGTGTCCTATTTTATGTAATGAATACATGAATGATAAAGAACACCATATTCCTAGATTACAGGAAAGATGAATAGAGTTGTAACAACATTAAATAATAATGCAGAAGGCAAAAGCTCAAAATAATCAAGATGGTTATTGTGCACAACTGAGAATATTAATCTCATATCTATATTCCATTATATTTAACTGGCTACTATTTTGTTAGGCCAAGGATTTCCATGGCCAAATTATATCAATTCTCTGTCTGTCCAAAAATGAGCAAGCTTCTTCTTGGATGAGAAGTGAAACATCTTCAAAGAAAAACAAGAAAGTCCAGTTGCCTCTTGAAAAAGCATCTTTGGGACAACCATGACCTGGATGACCAAAAATCTCCATAGATATTCTGTGTCTGTTCACAGAAAAATTTTCCATCTGCTATAATGGCCATTTCTACCTGCCACAATGAATGCAGCAGGCAAAACCTCAATATCATAAACACTCAACATGGAAGAGGGGGAGAGATGATGGTCCCCCTATACTTCTAGATGTAATCAGCTGTCCAAATCACTAAATCACCAAAAATTTTGACTGAGGCAGGTGTTATCTGGATTAACCTACTACAAGTGAGCTTCCATGGCTACCTGTTGACTAATTAGTTCTCCTTCATCCAACACCATACCTGCTATTTAAAATAGAAATGATAACAGTAGTTCACAAATAAAGTTTGGTAATTAGCATGAGAAATGATAGCAGGCATGTAGTGTAATCAAACAGGTAATCCACAAATGTTGCCGAAGCAGTCCAGTAAACCTGTACCAAGAAGTATTTCTAAGATTACATTAAAAACAGTGTTATAACATTAGTGTGCCATTTGCTTTATATGACCTCAAAAGAAATTATGTCTATTATCATGTCTGATTTTACTGATTGGCTAACCATCTGCCAGCTACTTACATTACACCTTCTTTCTCAGGTTTCAACCATACAGATAAAGTAAATGAAACAGTAAGCTTCCGAGGATGAGGAGTGGAAAAACAACCCTTTTCACCATGAAAAATAATACTTGTGTTGCTAAAAGATCCAGGAGGCACATCATTTTGATCTTGCTGGATAACATTGCCCAGGCCTTCTGAGAGAATGGCAGCATAAGAAGCAGGAGATGATCTATACGGACACTTCTGAATGCAAAATTGCCGGATACAGAAGTTAATACTTTCAACAGCAGCTGAACTTTGACAAAAAGTACTCCTTTCTGGCAGTCCACAGGTCGCTTGGGATGGCACGATGGAAATGTTCTTGAAAGCACCCACATTTTCAAGACTTGGGAAATGTCCCTGGGAACTGGCGAGAGGTAAGGTTGTATAATAAACGGTGATGGATGTTTCAATGGCATGAAGCAGGAAACCACAATGCAGAACCAGGCAAATCATGTTTATAGGCAGGCTGCTTCTTGATAAGGCACCCTAAATAAATAATGACCGCTGCATCAGTGGAAATGGCCTTGGGCAGCTAGTTGAGAGATGATGCAGCATTTCTCCTTAATTTGAAATCTTAGCAGTGTTAAGTTTCTTAAGTCAAGTGACATATACTTGGAGCACGGTAATACCTAGAAATAATATAAAAAATATTTAAAGGGAATCGGTGCTTTATACCATAAACAGATATACATACAATTCAGGCCAGACTGACCTAGATCTGTCAGGGAAGAAAAACCAATTGAAACTGAAAAGTCACTTGCAAATCTTGATATATTCACTACAATGGTATATCTCTTGACTTATACTGTATGGTAATAACACCATGTAAATTAGGTGGCATGGCTGTCTAAGACAAACAGAGAGCATACAACATCCTTATTTACCAATGCAGCAGGAGTGTTTTAAGAGAGATGATAGAATATTTTTGAATTGAAATTTTCCATGAATATCTGAAACAACTTCACATTCTGCTGTACATTAAAAACTCTTCTGATTCCAGCTGTAGAGCTACTAAAACCCACTTAGTTACTCCATAATTGCAACTTTATCAGTTCTGCATCTGAAATATGCAGACACTTCAGATATACAGTATTTAATCATTGGTTTTATGCTGCGACAAGCAAAGCACCTAGCAATCTATTTATAAATGTGTACCTAATCCATTTTAAAAAGATACACAAAATGTTAAAGGTAGAAACATACAACTTTAAATTTGCAAAGCATTTTGTGTCTTACCCCAATTGTCCATTTCATGCAGCTCCTTTTAGCCTTTAGCAAAGCTGATTAAACCGTATCACCATCTGTCCTGTTTGACTGTCTTCCTAGTAAAACTCTGCTCTTTTCTGACATTGAAGATAGAGCCTATGTCTGATGTACAGGTAAAGCTAATGCCACATCACTGTAAATGATAAGTACCTTTTACTTGTTATTTAACTGAGGAGACAGACTACTCAAATGTTCAGGTTAATAACTGGCTCATATGTCAAGAAGGCTAGGTTTGGTTACCTGGCAACTCCAGTAATTCCTTTCAGCTGGCTTGATAGGACACAGTAGAAGCAACACTTGTGTACAGGTGAAGGTCAGGCTATAAGCACTTTAAGGCGGATGCCAGAAAACTGTCTGCTTATTTCTGACTCTTTAACAGCAGGGGAAAATGGCTGAAGTCCCCATTTGAAGGCAGCAACCTCCTTGGTTGTTTGGCGATGTGTTTCAACATTTTTTAACCACTTTCATATATAGATGGGAGGGAGACAAGCAGTGGAAAACTCTGCCAGATTCAAAGGGTAAAATATTTAATAAAGTCATGGACAGGACATGCACAACTAATAGGCTCTTAAGCTCTTTCCTTGCCCTCGGGGGTTTCTGATTTCCATGTCATATGTCTTGCTTTGGAATAAGAGAGCCATTAAACTGGTAAGCAAGGCTTCCTTATCAGGGAATTTCTCAATATTTTCCTCTGTGGTAGTGAAATAAATAATTATTATTCATGATTTGCAAATGTATTCGTGATATTTGAAATTAAATGCATTTCTTTGTCTCTCAACTTCTAGAAAGAGCACCACTTATGAATAATTGGAATTGTCGGAACCAACTCAAGGCATGCCAGAATGGCTTCTCTGTCTTCTAAGGCAGGAAAACTGTAATGTTCAAATTATAACAACAGAATGATGGAAACATAATCAAAGCCATCAATTTGCAGGCAGTAGCAATTATTTGGTACACTGCAAGAATAGTCATAGGCATTCAAATGGATGGTAATAAAATTTTCAAGCTATCTCCATGGAGAAGTCTAGTGCAGGGGTCACCAACACCTGATCTTTGGACCGGCACTGGGCAGGGGCATGCCAACAACTGGGCCACGCAAACAAGAAAAGCCTCATCTGGCACACAAAACTATACCCCCTCTGGTCCGTGGAAAAAACTTTCTCCATAGAACTGGCCCCTGGTGCCCAAAAGGTTGGGGGTCACTGGTCTAGTGAGTTGTTGTTGGTTTTTTGCTATTTATAATTAATTTAGGGCAGGGGTGTCAAACTCGTGGCCCACGGGCCAAATGCATCAAATGCTGGCCCTGCTCCCACCCAGTTTAGCGAAGGGGAAAAAAGTCCCAATAGGACATTGCAGTGTATGATTTTATATACTATACTTAGATCAGATCGAAGGCGGTACAGTTCTAGGTTTTCTAGGTCTAGAATTTCAAGTCTGGTGGCATAAGGTATTCTGCAATGATTAGAAGAGTGGAGAACTCTTCTTGTGAAATATTTCTGGACTTTCTCAACTGTGTTAATATCAGATACGTAATGTGGGTTCCAGACTGATGAACTGTATTCGAGTATTGGTCTAGCAAATGTTTTGTATGCTCTAGTTATTAGGTAATATTACCAGAGAAAAAGCTATGTAGGATTAGGTTAACAACTCTTAATGCCTTTTTGGCTATGTAGTTACAGTGGGCTCTAGCACTTAGATCATTAGAGATGAGTACTCCAAGGTCCTTGACAGAGTTTGGATCATCAACAAGGTCTTGACAATTCAGCTTGTATTTTCTGATTTTTTTTTGCCAATATGTAAGACAGATCATTTATTTGTTGAGATTTGAAGTTGCCATTTGTTTGACATTCTAATACATAGTCAAGGTCTTTTTGAAGGTAGCAGTATTGTCTGTGGTGTTGAATAGCTTTACATCATCAGCGAAGAGAACGCAGTTGCTCTTAATATGATCACAGAGGTCATTTATGTAGAGTATGAAGAGAGTTGGTCCTAGAACACTGCCTTGGGGACACCACTGTTGACAGATACAGAATTTGATAGGATGCTCCCAATTTTGACCATTTGTTGTCTGTTTGACAGGAATGCTTCTATCCAGTTATGCAGCTGTCCAGAGACCTTTTATTTTTGGGGGGAGGGAGCACTTTAGAAAAATAATCTAGAGTAGTTAATTTCATTTTATTTGATAATGAAAACATTGACTCAATGTATAGCTATTTTGGAAAAAATCCTATGGAACTTTGGGAAAAGAAATAAAAACTAAAAGTATCCGTATCAAACCCCATATATAACATATTTATAACATATATAAGTTATAAAATTCTAATTATTCTACCTTGCTGTTATCTGTAGCTTAAAATGTTGCAGAGAAAAATAACTAAGATTATTACAAGAGAACAATTCATCTAGGAAACAAAATTATCACCCTTGGGACCTTTTAACTTGGAAAAAGAGGAGAAAGAGAAGTATGTAAACATATTTGATGTGAAGGATATACCTAAGTTATTTTATCATTATCATTCAATTAAAGTAAATAATTTACAAATTCAAAGCAAACAAACAATATTTTTATGCACCAAACTTAACGGTCAAGCAGATTTCTCCATCACTGTATGTCAGAGAACATATGTATCTGTCGTTTGAGGACATTTGCATAGGTGTTCCATTTATATTTCTGCTAATGTAACATTCTGGCTAGGGGGCACTCAAACACAAAACAGGAAATTGGATCAATAACGTGCAGTTGTGATTCGAGAGATGTGCACATTGACCCATCTACAGCCATCTGCAACCTATGTTTACCCATCAACCCCATCGGAGCCTCGGTATGCAGTGACACTTACAGACAGTTGCAGGCAACTCTAAATCAGCCTTCATATTATGATTTCCTTCAGCCACTATTAGAGAGTTTTAAAGTGAATTATACAAATAATGGGGAAAATGCTCTAGATCAGGGGTGTCAAAGTCATGTCATGGTGGCATCACATGCTGTAGCATGACTTCCCTCCCCTTCACTAAACTGGGCATGGGCGCGGCCAGATGGGCGTGACACATTTGGCCCACAGATTGGGAGTTTGACAGCCCTGCTCTAGATTGTAAAGCTGTTGTTTACTATTTTAATATATTATTTCTTACTTCAGAGTCAAATGTTCTGATCAGCAGCTGCTAAGGGGCCTAAGAGTTTTCATATCCTGCTCTGGATTTTCAACTAGAATCTGTGGGACTGCCTGCTGGCCTACATAAGCCTCTGACAGATCCAACCAAACTCTATACATTTTCTTATGAATTTCTTCTATGGACTGGAGTTCCTTGGACAGTTACTTAGAAGTTATGAATGGATTTCTTTGCTCCCAGTCAGAATCCTGATGGACAATCAAGTACTGCATCACAAAATTTTCCTTCTCCATAGCCAATCTTATGGATGTCTTGCCTTAGAAATTAAAGAATCATACATTACCGATGGCTCACATTACCCATATAATTGCTCAGTGACATAATTAATAAGTTATATCTGCAGTATGATAGATCTTTAAAAGGGGTAGCTAATAAACACTGCAATTTTCTTGGCAAATATTTTTTGCTTGGTATGAGTTCTCGAGCATAATTGATTTTCTTGAAGGCAACAAAAATTTTCAAAATGACAGCGGAAGCCCTCTTTCATTAAATTTATTTAAGCAAATCTGTAATACATTAAGCAGGTATTGACTAAATGACCTCCAAATGTGCTTAAGTCTATAATTGTATAACACGAGTCCTTGTTTCTAAGGATACTTGAAAAAAATGATGTGGAGGGACTCTCTGGTAATTTCAAGTAATACAATCAATTCTAGCAGTAAATTGGACAAACGACCATCTTGTCCTGAGCTGCTGAGAAAAGCCTATGAGCCAAGATCATTCTGGGCAGAGCAGGTTATTTGCAAAGCATTACCAAAAGTGAAAGATGGGAGAGAAATTGGAGGGAGGGGGGAATAAGAGGTTTCTTCTCCTTTTGACTGTATTTTTCCACTCCAGTCACTCTTCAGCTCTCTTAAAAATTCTGTGATGAGATGAAATGAGAGGGTGGCAATACTGTTTTTTCTTTTAAATATTAGAATTAAAACTGAACACCTCAATTCATAATTGATCCTTCCATCCATCAATTTGGCTTTGCATTCTGTTCACCAAATTTTAGCTCTTTCCAAAATCTTAATAATGTGTTTACTATTCAGAGTTTATTGCACTATTTTACATATAGGAATAGATCATTGTAAATGCTGAAGCAGTGACCTTCAACATTCACGCTATCCTTCCTACTAACCCAAGTCTTAAAGTAGCATTTCTTCTTTGTTATTTTATTCCTAAGAAGTTACTTAGTAGAACATGTTGGATTAATTCCAATGAATTATCCAATAAAAATTCTGGAAACGTTGATGCTAAAAAATAAAACTTCTAAGCATGTACATTTTAAATAGTTGGAGAAGAAACTGGGTACTGGAAACACAGAAATTAATAATAACTTGTATTTAAAAAGGAAAGAAATTCAGTATAAACAAAGGAGATAAGTATAAGGAAAAGGTTTCTTAAAAAGCAGAAGGTAGCAGTAGCATAAAAAACTTAATGGCTCTTTTAAAAACTTTTAATAGCTCCGAAAATTCTGTTCAGTACACACAGCATCTTTCAGCACCAGTGTATCCTTTGTAACTAAAGAAGCAAATTAAAGCTTTTTGAAACTACATGATCTTGAAGAACCTCTTCCTCTAATAAAGCACAGAATTTCTTTCCATTATTACACAAGGACAAATTGTGAAAAATCTCCATGTAACTAATCCTAAAGTAGACTGGTTGGACAATAGTTGGATTTTCCCTAGTCTGTCACACAAATTGGATTTGTGTGTGTTTCTTTGGCCAGTCTATATTTCTTAATCTGTTGAAGAGACTAATTTTGTTTGCTTAAGACTAACAATTCAAAATCGAAGCCTATGGGTTTAAAGTTGACTATTGAATCATAGATACCTTTTATTTTTTGCTCTATCCAAATTCAGTTTTATATTATAGTTACATCACTTAATTTGGCTAGCTATCTAGATGGAAAAATTACTAGAAAAGTAAAAAACCCTTGTCTAACTTGAGGGTTGGCACTACTACTAATACTACTACTGTTCAGCTTTTCCTGCCAATTGTAAAAAATGTGTGGATTTAAAGAAGCAATCAGCATACATCTACAAAATGTCCTTGTTGATCACAAAAGTGTTTTATTAAATGCACCTGAACGACGTAAAGCATTCTCTAATTCAGGGCTGTCAAACTTGCGGCCCGCGGGCTGGATGTGTCATGTGCTGGCCACACCCATGTCTGGTTTAGCGAAGGGGGAAAAGTTGCCATACTTCATGTGATGCCACTGTGTCAAGTTTGACACCCCCACTTAATTGTTCCCCCATCTTTTCCCTTTACAATGTGCAATAATCCAGTTACCAATACAGTTTGGGATGGAAACTAAATCTAATATTTCACAAATGGAGTGAAATATCAGAAAGAGTTTTCCTTGGGATAAAAGGGAGAACACCCACACTGTATTCCGATTAGTGGCTTGTACAAGAAAGTCACATTGGTATGGCAGCTTATTTGCAGAGAAGGTGGAGAAAATATTAATCACCTATAAATGATTTCCTGGCTTCTTCAACAAATCAGACTTAATTAAAAATATAATTAAGAATTATATATTAAAAATTAAGTCCAGATGCAGGCATAATGTTAGCCTCATAGGGATATTTCCAGAAAGTGATGTGATAAGACTACCAGTTTTACTTTAATCAAGAAATAGAAAAATCTTGCCCAGGTAACTGTAAAAAATACCAATCTGATTCAATTCAGCAGGGATTGGAGAAAAAATGAATATAATCTATTTTATTCCAATATAGTAATCATATAAATGGGATGAAATTTGGGGGGAAATGTATGAAAACTGAAATCTCTGTCCAATTTCACAGAAATTCATATAATATATTTCAAGGTTCAACTCCTTAATTTTTAAGAAGCCTTTAATTGTGTTAGAGTGTGATAAAATCTGGAGCAATTGTAACATTTTCATCATGAACCCCTATACCATTAAATACATCAAACATTAAATAACCTAAGTGAGTAATTCAGAGTACATTCAATGATGAAGTCAAATCACAAAACTAGCAGAGTTTACAAAACTGTCAACCAACCATTCAAGACACGTGACTAAGCAACAGTGAGATGAACCAAATGGTAATCTTTCAATCCCAAAGAACTCTTCTATCTTCCAAGATGCTGCATTAATAGCAATCAATGGTGATAATACTTATTTATTTATTTGTTTGTTTATTTAGTCAAACAATTATTAGATAACAGGTATAAGCATGGTTATAAATACATGAAATGGATACAAATAAGAAAAAAGAAACAATAGGACAGCGACAGTAGGCACATTTTGGTGCGCTTATGCATGCCCCCTACAGATCTCTTAGGAAAGGGGTAAGCTCAATAGTAGACAGTTTAATGTTGAAGATTTTGGGGTTTGGGGAAGAAACCACAGAGTCAGGTAGAGTATTTCAGACATTGACTACTCTGTTGCTGAAGTCGTATTTCCTGCAATCAAGTTTGGTGCAGTTTATCTTTAGTTTGTATCTATTTTAGTGCTCTTGTATTATTTTGGTTGAAGCTGAAGTATTAATTGCAATATATAATTTATGTACTATACTTAGATCAAACCGAAGGTGGTGTAGTTCTAGGTTGTCTAGGTCTAAAATTTCAAGTCTGGTGGCATAAGGTATTCTGCTACGAGTAGAGGAGTGGAGGATTCTTCTTGTAAAATATTCTGGACTTTCTCAATTGTATTAATATTAGATATGTAATGTGGGTTCCAGACTGATGAGCTGTATTCAAATATTAGTCTAGCAAATGTTTATATGCTCTAGTTAGTATCATGAGTCATTTTCATATTAAGACAGAGTTCTTGATAAGTCAAACCAATATTATTCTTTCTTCTTTCCAGAGCAAATTTTTAATACAGATTGATCAATAAACCCACTTTCACTTCTGTTCCATGAATATTTATTCTTTCTAGAGAAGTATGAAAAGTACATTCAATTGCAACAAGAAACAATATTGTCAAACAATTCAGTCAGCTTCAGCAAGTCATAGCCATTCCTGTTTCTGTCTTCTATTCCCCCCTTCTTACAGTGGTGTATCATGCAATAGAAGAGGAGAACCGGCTATTTAATCCAGGCAGCCAATCATCTACCTCCTTGTGATTCCAATGAGTGCAAGATGGCCATTGCCTAAAGTTGTGGATTCTGCAGAAACTACAAGATTCAGTATCCAATCCAGTTCCACATTTCAGGCATATATTGTTGATCAGGGGAAAAAAAACACTATGTTAGTGTCTCCTTATTCCTCCTTTGAAGTATGTAAGGAGTAGAATGACCAATCTCAGCAGAACCTATGTTCAGATGGAATGTCTTGGATTTAGCCCTAAGGAGAGAGGAAAATGTAATTCAACTCTGCAAAATCTTCTTCCAAGGATTGAAAAAAATACAGTAGTGGGATCTTTTGCAAACAGTTGGAAGATAAAGGTCAGTGAAAAATGCCAGCTGGTGAATTGAACATAAATATTCTTCATCATTCAGCTATGAAGAATATCAACACTTATTTTTTAGTGTTTCTTATAGAATGTTGAATGGTCTGAGAGTGGAAACCTGCTGGAACAATGTGGAAGATAAAAAACAGATGCCAGATGGGAGACTCAAGAAATGCCTGAGGTCAACATGTAAGAACATGAGGAAATCTGAAGGCCAATATGTGCAAACATTCTGGTAGATGAAGTAAAGGGCATAATCCACACAATGAGATAATGCATCCTTTTCATGTAATTAAAAATATATATCTTCATTTAAATTTTCAAAAATACAGTCAGCATAAGCTCCAATATTAATAGGGTGAGCAAATATTATTATCCTATTTAATCACAAGTGATTTAATGACCCTTATCTGATTATACAGCCATCCCAAGCAACACTGTTAAAATAAATAAATAGAACATTAAAAGGTTTTTATCCGGTAAGCTGCTTGAAAATATCCAAATTAAATGGTACGAAGAGGTGAGGGGGAGGTGGGATTCATCAATTTTAATGGTATCTAAACATTTAAAATCATGAGGGGTGTGTGCATCACACTGACCAGTGTTAATAATAAGTAGGTCTCAAGCTGCTTCCAGTAACAACTGAGGGAAAATACCCATTGTGCAGCAGGAAATGTATTTGTCTCTGACATATGTGCCTATCAGTTTTACCCACACTATATTGCTCTCTGCCATTCTGCATTGTTTCCATCAACTCATCAAAATAAAGGTGAATGTATTCAATGATTACTATAGGCTAAAGAGAAGATCAAGAGGATACATTACAGAAGACTGGTGTCCTGTTTACTAAGTGCTGTGCCAAATCAGTCCAGCACCAATTTAGTTTAACATCCTCTTGGACAGGATTCCCTCTTTGAGGTCAGATGCCCAATTCTAAAGGATGGAAACTACCCAATCCTGTAGCCTTGGGGATGTTGCCCAGAGGAATGGTGTAAACTAAATTACCATGTGCAGGTCTATGGTTCCAGAATCTGGTGACATCCCTGGTTTTCTATGTTTCGTATTATTATTTGTAGAAAAAAGCAATTTATTCTTCTCCTCTTTCTCTTCTCTCTCTTATAGATGTGTGGTTAATTTTTGTTTAAAAATTAAACTGAGAAAGGATTTCAGGGTAAACAACAGACTGAGAGCGTGCACCTGCACAGTATACAGCACAGACTTCCTCAATGCTAAAAAGAGGTAGCTCATATCAGGAACTCAGAGACAAATTGCACATAAAGTATCAGGGATTTCAAGAGTATTTTGTCAAGTCCCCCTCAATGTGACAACACCACAGATGTTGTCCAGGTGCCAGGGTTCCAACTTATATAATGAAAACTTTAAAAACCTTAAGTACCAATACTTGCAAGAAATCCTTTTGCCATTTTCTGCTTTCTCTTCCTTAAACAAGTCTAACTCTGACTCTGTGGTTTCTTCCCCAAACTACAAAAACTTTAACCTTAGACTGTCTACTATTGATCTCACCCCTTTCCTAAGAGGTCTGTAGGGGGCATGCATAAACGCATCGACGTGCCTACTATCCCTGTCCTATTGTTTCTTTTATTTTCTTTTATTTCCCTTATATGTATCCATGTACTCATAACTATTATCTTGTAAGCAATTGACAAATAAAAAATAATACATAAATACATAAATACATAAATAAATAAATAAATAAATAATGAAGATATAAACAGCTGCCCTGAAGCCTGGGTAAGAAAGAGTCTTTGTCCAAAAGGAAAATATCTGCTGGGCTACTCTTCAAGATACGCTGTTTTTAATAAGCGCTAATTAGCAAAACATGAGCTCTTGAACCATCTTTGGCCTTCAACTTGCTGGAGAATCTGAACTTTCCATCACCAATTTGCCAGGAATTAACATTCCATAGGTTTAAAAAGAAAAGTTGAATTTACAAGCTGTCTGCCCTCATCAAGATACATATAAACAAACCATTTAAAATATATTACAAACAGAAGAAATAGATGTAAAGATTATACTTTCTAAGACTTCATCTCATCCCATCTATTCCTCTCACTATTAGATAAAAAGGAATTAATAAGGTTCCACTACCTTTGAGTTCAGGTCAAGCACTGTATTAAGTTCTAAAATGTTTTACTTGGTTTTGCTTTAGTCACTTCTGTCCTCCTAGCCATGTATTATTTATTTCATATGTAGCTTGGCTTTCTATTTAAGTTAGGTATGATAGAACCCAGATTAGAATCTTAATGCTACAGTAGCACAACTGCTGTACTTTTTAATTTTAAATATAATTACTGTATGATTGTACCTTGCAGAAAACTCTGTGAATCTAGCCACTGTCTGCTTTGTAATCTGAATCTAGCTAACTGCAAGTGCTTATTTTTTTAAAAATGACACTTTTTTAACGCTTTAAAGTCATTTTAACGCTTCATAACTGTTCTTTACAAACAGCAGAACACAGAGACTTTTCTAGTTCTAATTTTGCCTCATGAATGCTTGTTCAAGTATGTATGTGTTTAGGGAAAATATAAATGTCAAGTAGACCTTTAGAATAATAGCTACCATACTGGTAATGTACAAATCACTTTTAACAGCCACTATTACTATGGTAAAGAGAACCTTGCTAACTGCTCTTTAATTAAGTACATTAAATGACCTTAAGGGGGATTAGTAGACTTGTCTGATAATCAATAAGCATGGCACGATTGCTGTCCCATAAACTGGGGCTGGAGAACAAAATTAATCTGTGCAGATTAGTTCTCCCTGGTATGCTTTGTTTGTTGAAGATTGGTTCGGAATTGCTACGGTGCAACTCATTCATCAGAACTGCAACGAAGTCTTTTGCAAATGTGGATTCCCATTTTTCATTTGCGCTGGCAAAACAATATCGCAGCTCACGAACAAAGAAAAAAGCGATTTCGCAGGATGTCTCGCAAAGCCATGAAGCCATTGGCTAGGCTTTTATAGACAACACCCCCCCCCCAAAAAAAAAAATTAAGGGTGGCAGCCAATCAAATCACAGTAGTTTGCACAGATTCTTCTCAGGTTTGTGTATCATTGGTCACAAAATAGCATTTATTTTTTTCTGTCTCCAAATCAATAGCTCAAATACTGACCAGTAGATTTAGTAGATCCAGGCGGCTTACAGGAGGAGCGCATTTTCTTCTTCGCAAATGGAAACTTGCAAACAAGCAATACAATCTATTCACCGTGCTTTAATCCCGCCTGTCTAATTATACACTGGTCCTCTTTTAATGACATACCAGCTTTTTTTTAAAAAAAAAAAACCCGATAAATATAAAATCTCAGCCTTTTTTAAAAATTTCTTACATTTCGAGCCCGCACGACTCCCCAAAGACTTTGAGCGGCTTCCAAATTGAAAGTTACCCACAATCCCACGTCACTCCGAGTATTTAGCCTGTCTCTGCGACGTCTTACTCTCTACAATGTGCGGTCCGCTTACTCAGGCTATAGCATACGGTGGAAATATATCTGTCCTTCGACTTAACCCACCTTCGCCACCACAGACTAAACAGCGAAGAGCATTTATTTATGCTGCCCGAACGAGGCGGTTTACGAAACCTGGTGCGCTTTAACAAACAAACCTAACTGTTCTTAAAATCCGGAAAACCTCCGGACTGTCATAATTATCGACTGACAGTTACCGCAGATGTATGACTTGTCCCCCTCATCCAAGTCCTTGAATTATAGCCAGCCTGAATTAGCAAGCGCACTAAAAATTCCTTCCCGCGTTTCCTTAATGGGGCAATTATTCAATTACTTAATTAGTCCGTTTAGCTCCGCCTCTGGTTTCAGGAAGAGGATCCCTTTTCTTTATCTGGTTGCACCTAGAAAACCTGCTGAGCGAGGGGGGGGAAAAAGAGGGCAAAAGTTTTCGGTCTCCACCGGATACCACTTCAGCTGGTGGAATGAAAATCTCTTCTCTGCTTGGTTCCTTTACCTTGCCTACATATCTTACAGGAAGGAATAAAGGCACCAAAATAAGAGTTCCCATAAAAAAAAGTTTTTTTTCCTTGAGTTTTTCAAATTGCTAAGCAACTCAAAAACTCTGGGAAAAGCCGAATTATTCGCAGATTTCTTACTGTTTTTCAACCTCTTTTTATCCAGGAAGAGTCTCTAAGCAGAGGTTTTGCTGAGCAAAAAGTATGTTTTCTTACAGTGCACAGTGTTGAAAATGAGTGGGAGTTCATTCTCAAGGTAGTCTTTCTTGCAATAATGCTGCATTATTCTAGCTGTTGTCTTGTTACTTTTGTTGCATTGTTCCTAGTAAGGTAGCAGTCCCATATTAGACCCCACAATGCCTGCATCCCATTTCTAGCAATGGATAATTTATGCCAACTTGTATCATTTTGAGGAAACTACAAACTTTTACCGTTTTGAGGAAATTACAAAAATACATGGAGGGAAAGAAAATGAAACCATCATAACAGAATATACACAACACTAAATGTTGACATTAGTTTTAATTTGCTGGTTGTTTTGGTTTTTCTATTCATGCAATACACCTCTGTCTTTATGCCCCCTTATGTTCTTGTGAAAAGATTTTGTGGTGGTAGTACTGAAGATTGACTTTTGCCTTTTCACAATGGGAACAGGAGGTTTTTTCCCTTCAGTTTTCATGTTCTAAGACCCCATTTGTATTCAGTATGTATGTTACAAGTGTCTCCCTCAACAAATTATTTAGAGGTAGGCACATTTGATCTTTTTTTTTTATAGGAAATTGATTCTCTCTATCCCCCCTCCCTCTCTCTCTTGCAAGGAGGGATTATAATGATAATTATTAAACATGTATGCTGCCAATTCTCAAAAAGGAAGAAACAAACAAATCAATAACATATAAAAATAAAAGATGCACACTGAAATTAAAGGTCTCAATCTCCCTTGCTAAAGGCCTAGGACAGAGAACCAGGTCTTCTTAGCTCTTCTGAACAACAGCAAAGTGAGGATCTTAAGAAGGAACCTCATTCCAAAAGGCAGTTGCTGATACAGAGAAGGGTTATTTCTGAAGTTCTGGTTAGAGATGTTACTTAACCAAAGGAACCCAAAGTGTGCCAACCTTGCAGGACTGAATTCATGTGGCAGATGCTATGGAAGATAGGAGGAAAGGGATGGCAGAGTATTCACTAATTGCTGCCTTAAATTATTCCACATTAAATTATGTGTGAGTAGCCATACTGTCTAGCTTCATATAGAGGCAATTCTATATGTTTAATTAATAATACTTCATGTTGGTCTACTTCTCTTCCAATGCAGGGATAAAATATAAGTACACTAATATGACTGTGAGGGACAGTTCTTAATCTAGGAAACATCTCTCTCCCCCTCCATTATTAGTACAATTAGGAAAACCAATAAATTATTCCCACAGGACTCTCCAGAAGATAGCTAAATTGTAGAGTGACTTATTAGTGATATATTAGCTATAGAACAAATCATTGTTGTCAGGATAGCATTTATAGGGACCATCAGTTAAAAGAGATTTTTCTACTTCCAACACTTTGCCATATCTAAGAATATGGACAGGCTGTTGGAAGTTATATAGCACTATGTCTAGATGGAATATCTAGATGGAAAGTTACTATGCTTAAGATGCCTTATTTAATGACTGAGGGAAAAGATTCTTCAAGTTCAAAACAATTATTATTTTTGTCTTAAGATGCTTTGGCAATTATGGGCCAACATTGATTTGTAAGAGGAGCAAGAGTGAGATGGCTTCTCAGATTCTGGAAATCCATGAAGACTGAATATTGACATTGTTGGAATCAGAATGGGCCACTTTACATCAGAGAAAATCAGTTTTATTTCATATAAGAAAATGATAGAAAAAAATAGTTTGCACTCACAAGAAAGCAGTAGGATTGATTAAATACTAGAAGAACTGTTTAGAATCTTACAAGATGCAGTTAAATACTACTTGTTTGTGGTATATGAAAAATACAATAATGGCTAAGGAACTAGAAAAAATATTTTTAAAAAACGCAGTGCTAAAGTTTATTTAATATACCTACAATTCAACTTCCTAGGAAAAGACCGTATAAGTCTTGCAGATTTCAACAATGCATGAAACAACAAATGTGGAACTGAGAAAAGTCAGAGTTACACAAGATAAGACAAGATTAGATAAGTTGATGATAGGTGGAAGTGAGGAAGACAGAGAAGAAACTGAAGTGTTAAATTCACATAATAGTATCTAGTAGCCATGAAATAGGAATCTGCAGATTGGGAGAAAGCCTATAAAAGATCCAAACAAACTATTAAAATGCAGGGACAGCAGATTGTCAAGAAAAGTACATATTGCCAAGACCGTATTTTTTCAGTTGTAATATGTAACTGAAAACTGGGTCATCAGAAAGGCTGAATGAAAGAGTGATGTCTTTGGAATTGCAATGTTGGAGCAAACTGTTGAATTTCAAAAACAAGAAATCACTACTGAGGAAATAAAATCAGATTGTTCATTGGAAACACTCCTAAAAGTGTTTATTTGAATCTTAAAACACATCTAAACAAATTTAAGTTTTAAAATTCTTAATATATATTGAGTCTTGGGCAGGGGTATCAAGGACCAGATGCATCACACGCTGGCCATACCCACCCCCAGTTTAGCAAAGGGGAAAAAACATCACAATGATGATGATGATGTGAGTTCGACATTCTGGTCTTGGGTATAGTCCTAGTTCTTTGGCAAATCAGACAAACAGAAAAGAGACCAACATAAATCTAAAGTGGCTAAATGT
Organism: Bungarus multicinctus; assembly: GCA_023653725.1. Taxonomy (NCBI): domain Eukaryota; kingdom Metazoa; phylum Chordata; class Lepidosauria; order Squamata; family Elapidae; genus Bungarus; species Bungarus multicinctus. The sequence continues at coordinate 48,733,705 of CM042836.1, forward strand.
CTGTAGAGATTCTCAGTCATTCAGGTTATGGTTCTTCCAAAGATGCTTTTTAAGAGACATCTGAACTTTCTTTGTTTTTCCTTGAAGACATTTCGCTTCTCATATAAGAAGCTGCTTTAGCTGAAGAAGCTGCTTGGATGAGAAGCAACACTTCTTCAAGGAAAAACAAAATCCAGTTGCCTCTTAAAAAGCACTTTGGGACAAGGTGGCTAAATACAGATATTGTTGACACTGATGACACAAGCATGAATAAAGAACTCAAAGGAGGAGATAATCTCAGGTAGATTTCCCCTAGTGACTTTTGGAGATAGGTGTTCCTCAGAATGAGAATTATGTTATATCCTCCTGTGTTGAGAATGTGATTGTATGAGTGATAAGTGCTTGTTTCCTGGGCTGGGCAGAAAGCTTCCAGAGTACAGAGGGGGAATCAGTGGTGGGATTCAAAAATTTTACTATTAGTTCTGTGGGTGTGGTTTGGTGGGTGTGGCGTTGTTTGGTAGGCATTGCTTGGTGAGCGTGGCATAGGAAGGATACTGCAAAATCCCCATTCTCTCCCCACCCCACTAACCTGCTTTCCAGTTCCGTTCTCCTGTGCAGGGCAACAAAAGAAGAGCCAGCCGATCAGCTAGGACTCAGGAGGCAGAGAATAGATGGGGCAGGGCCAATCTGAGGTGGTATTTGCCGGTTCTCTGAATTACTCAAAATTTCCACTACTGGTTCTCCAGAACTGGTCAGAACCTGCTGAATACCACTTCTGGGGGGAAATGCAGGAAAGTCTTGAACCTTCAAAACAGGACAACAAAGACTAAATTTGTGGCCAAAGGGTTTGACAGGATGGAAACAAAAACCAGAGGAGAAAAGTAATGAAACAATCCACAGAGGCACATACCAAATTACATCATTTGCTGGCAGATCCATGTGGCTTCATTTATATCTCATTTTTCTCTAGCACAATATACCAAAAGATGGCCATATTGTTGTTTGATGGTATAGTTCCCCAGGAAGTAACAACCAAATATTGTATTTTTCTGCATCTCATGCTGCCTCATTTTTATGGCACAATTAATTATTTACTTGACTCTCATTTACAGGAGACGAAAGAGTCCCAAAGCTTTCAGACCACATTTGTATTTGCTCAATCCCATAACCATCCTATTCCTACAGCTGTGATTTCTGTTAATAAAGAATATTTAAAAACTGGCCAGGAATCTTAAATTTGCAAAATTGCTGTTTATTTCAAAGATACTCTGGAGAAATAATAATGCAGTTCTTTTCCTGGTTTAATTTAAACAGGAACAGGCAAAACAAATCTCGGTGGAAGGCATTCAACAATAATAAAATATTTCTCCCAGCGGGTGAGCTGGGAGCAATTCTATTGCTGCCATCAAAGACCACGTTGAAGCAGGTCATTACCATCATAACAAGCCTTTGGACCAACTGGCATGGACATGCAACATTGAGCCCCTGATGGGCACATTATTTCAGACCTTTAACTTCACCAGGAACAAGACAAATCATCTAGGGAAAAGGAGGATTATGTTTTAAAGTTCTTTTCCTTCTTTCTCTCCGCCTTCCTAACCCAGTGTAGCATAGTAATAAGATGCCCCATGTAATCAATCGGCTGCTACTTGCAAGATTGCTCCCTCTCTCTCTGTTTTTACATATGCACAAAAGCACACACACACACAGAGAGAGAGAGAGTATTCACACATGGAAAGCACAGTTTTGAAGCTTAATAAAGATAGTACTACTCATGGATCAGTTTGAAGCTTGTAGGGAAGCAAACACAAGTAAGAATGAAATCAGAAAGCAGGCAAATAATATGATTATTTTTTCATTTAGATTTCTGAGGAAATTTAAACAGTGAAATGTACCAATGCTGTATGAATTCAATTTTTTATTAAATGTGAGATAGTTATTTGATTCCTGCTATATGCTTGCAGTGGGATCTCAATCTGATAGGTTCTTTAATCTCAGAGCTTATTTTCCATATTATATTAACACATTACTTCATCCAAATAAGTTTTAATAAATTGCTTTTTAACAGATAGATTTGAATTTTTATTATAGCCCAAATGAAATTCTCTACTAAAATGTTTGGCTAGTTTTTGTGGATTAAAGAAAATCTCTCCCTCCCTCCCTCCCTCTCTCCCTCTGCCTCTGCCTCTCCCTCTCCCCCTCCTCTCTCTCTTAGTGTGCAAACAAATTATCCAACCAACACTTCCCGTTTTCTTCTAAAATGTTTTCTTCCATGTTGGATAAAGCAACAATAGAACCCTTTATTTCTGGACCATTCTGAGAAGATGATGTTGGTTACTAAACAATAAGAACAGCTTTACTGCCAGCACTTGTAAATTGTCCAATCACTTTTACTAATTTTGAGGGGATTGGGGATTTTAATTTTACTTAAAACTAGTTCAACTATTTCTATACAATAAGATAGGTGGTTAAAAAGGTAAATGTTTATCTCTGGGATATTTTCTATGGCAAAATATGTAAAGAAGTGAAATAAAAACCACCAGTCTTTCTACTAAATTTAATAAGTCATTGGAGTTGGAGGCTGCAATCTTTTTACTGTTTTTTTCCAGAAGAGTCCTTAATTAAATTTAGTGGAATGTACTTGTGTATAGACATATATAGATTGGGATGTAGGTCTTGATTTTGAAACTGAATTTCTTTGAAATAGCATATGCATGAAATGTATCGAGGATCTCTACAATCTGGAAAATTAAATGATTATGATGATATCATGAGGATGAGGATGCATTGGCTGCCCAACCCCAGTGATCTTTGTGGAGCTTTATTCAAATGCAGCTTTACTGTGGCTATGTCAGCATTATCCAAGTAATACTGTTGGTTAGAGACTTTTCTATAATCAACATTTTTCATAGGTGTGTCTACATAGATGTAGTCAGTCTGTTACTTTGGAGCAACATTAAGCTGCACAGCTTCCAGTTATTGTTCCTAAGTTGTTATGCATGGAGGGAGGGGCAGAGAGAGTCTTTTTTCTGTCAATATACCTCTGCACAGAGCAGAATATTAGTCTTTTCTTCTTTATTGAGATCTGGGGTATTAAAGAAAGCAGCCTTTAGTAATCTGCTCTATATCAATGGCAACACACTGCAAATCTGTACCATTGCATAGTATCAGTGAAAGAAGGGATGTCACAGCTCTAAGTCTGCTTTTCGCTAGGGTAAAGAATAACTCTCATGATACTTACTTTAATAAGCTTATATACTTTTTCAAAATTGGTTTTAATATTAAAACCACAGTCACATAAAATTACAGAAGAAAATTAAATGACATTGTAGAAAGCTACCATAATTTAGCAGCACAAATGTATATAATCCAATGTTCACTTTATCTTGGAGTTTTCTTGAATCCTATAAATTGCTTTGTAGCTGATATGAAAAAGAAGGTTGGGTGGTAATATTTGTAAGAGTTTCAGATCCTGCTTGAAAACAGTCAGTTTTGGAATGGGATGCATACTTTCTATACCTACACAGATTATATCAAAGGCAACTTATTTCTGTGTTATGTTCTACTGAGAGAAACTTAGAACTCATTTAATGTTCATAATGGTGTATCACATAAGCAGTAGGTGATAGTATATTTTTAAAAACAAACTCAAACATAGCCTGGAGTCATAATGACCAAATAAATGGCAATACTCTGGATATTTAAGCCTTCATTTTGAAAACTTGGTGTTATAGAAAGAAAAAATTGGTCTCTACTGTTTTATTTGCATATTCCACTATTCACTATATTTTTCTATAGGAATAGTTTTCTTCACTTGTAAAAGTGCAGAAACCATTCCCAAATTGCCAAATAAGTTTAGCTTAAAAACTAGTATAAATAAGTTAGATATTCCCTCTAAGGTTGCATTATGGGAATTGAAATATGAATCCTATTTTATTACTCCCAAACTCAAAGCTGGTGAAAAATGGAAAATTAGGAGTATAATAGAAAGTCTGTAACACTTCAATTTAAAGCAAAAACAAAAAACAGCAAGACAATAGTCATCACTTGTACACTTGATACTAGATTTATTTTGAACCAATTCAAGTGCTCTTATTGCCCATTTCCCATGTTAACAGATAAGAGATAACAGATAATCAGAGTTGGAAGGGACCTTGTAGATCATCTAATCCAACCCCCACACCCAAGCAGGAGACCCTACACCATTTCTGACAAATGGCAGTCCAATCTCTTCTTTAAAGTCTCAAGTGATGGCACTCCCACAATTTCCGAGGGCAAGGTGTTCCATTGGTTGATTGTTCTCACTGTCAGAAAGTTTCTCCTTATTTCCAGGTTAAATCTATTCCTGTTCAGTTTCCATCCATTATTCCAAGTGCTTTAGAAAATAGCTTGACCCCTTTCTCTCTGTGGCAGCCCCTCAAATATTGGAAGACTGCTATTATGGCTCCCCTGATCCTTCTCTTCACTAGACTAGCCAAGCTCAGTTCCTGCAACCATTCATCGTATGTTTTAGCCAAGGGTGGGATTCAATTTTTTTAACAATCAGTTCTGTGGGCATGGCTTAATTGGTGGGCGTGGCTTGGTGGTTATGTGACTGGGTGGATGTGGCTTGGTGGTCATGTTATTGGCTGGGTGTGGCCAACTCAATATCACTCACATCAAGGCACTCATCTCCTTGCCTGGTCTCTCATGACAACAGTCGTAAGTGTGAAAAATGGTCATAAGTCACTTTTTTCAGTGCCATTTTAACTTTAAATGGTCACTCCACACAAGCAAAGTACTAGCAAAGGAGGGGGAAAAAGGTCCAGAGAAGTTCCTGAGACAGGAAGTCTAGTCCTGCCAAGAACATAATAAGGGTTAACGAAGAGGCAGTTTCTGTAAACATCACCAGAATGTTTCCTTCCTGCCTTTCTTACAGGATTAGGCCAGTAATTTCTTCTAACAACTGGGTCTCCGAAATGCTTAGAATATTAACAACTGGTTCTAGTGAATAGGTGCGAATTGGTAGAATCCACCCCTGGTTTTAGCCTCCAGTTCCCTAATCATCCTGGTTGCTCTTCTCTGTACTTTTTCTGGAGTCTCAACATCTTTTTTATATTGTGGTGAACAAAACTAGATGCAGTACTCTCATCCTAGTAAGACTAGGTGCGGTCTTACTAAGGCTTTATAGAGTGGTATTAGTACCTCAGTTGATCTTGATTGTATTCCTCTGTTAATACAACTTAGGATTGCATTAGCTTTTTTGGTTGCTGCTGCACACTGCTGGCTCATATTTAGCTGGTTGTCCACTAAGACTCCAAGATCCCTTTCACAGTTACTGCTATTGAGCCTGGTTTCACCAAGTCTATATATGTACTTTTGGTTTTTCTTGCCTAAGTGTAGGACTTTACTTTTTCTACATTGAATTTCATTTTGTTAGATACGGCCCAGTGTTCTAGTCTGTCAAGATCCATCTGGATCTTGAGCCTATCTTCTTGGGTGTTAGCTATTCCTGCCAGCTTAGTATCATCTGCAAATTTGGTAAGTTTTCCTTCTATTCCCTCATCTAAATGAAGATATTGAAGAGTACTGGGCCTAAGACGGAACCTTGTGGCACCCCACTGCTTACTTCCCTCCATGTAGACTTAGACCCATTAAGGACTACTCGTTGAGTATGGTTTACCAGCCAGTTGTGTGTCCATCTAGTGGTGGTGCTATCTATTCCACTTTTTTCTAGCTTACTAAGAAGTAGGTTGTGGTCTACTTTGTCGAATGCCTTGCTGAAATCCAAATATATTATTTCCACAGTATTTTGTTGGTCTACTAATTTAGTCACTATGTTGAAGAATGGAATAAGATTGGTTTGGCATGATCTGTTCTTAACAAACCCATGCTGACTGCTAGTAATTACTTTGCTTGTTTCTAGATGTTGTATCTTCCCAGGTATTGATGTTAGGCTGATTGGTCTATGTTACTTGTACATACTATTTCTTTGATCGTGTTCTTGAGTGACTTGATACTCAATGACACTGGCTGTCTGATTGTAAAATTTATGTTGCTCATCCAATTTTATGAAATATAGACATGTAATTTATATATTTTTCTCCCTATAGAGACATTATTGGTAGCCTTCTGCTGTTGTATAGAACTTTTCTATTTAAACCAAGGATAGGTTTTAGGTATTGGTGGGTAGAATTGGCTATTTTCTGTGTTTCTTCTTTAATCTCACTCTGCACATTCACATTTCTATTCAATATTTTTGTTGCGAATTTTAAAATTCTGTTCTGTATTTTGGGCATGATTCATCAAAAAAAGCAAGATAGAAATACATTAAAATACCTTCTTGGCTCGACAATTATTTATTAAGTTAGAGGAATATTAAAGGAAATACAAGATGTCATGAAAGTGGTTTAATATTGTCAACCTTGAAAAAAAATGATATAGAAGTGGTCATTAAAATTGGAAAAGTGCCAGCAACTGGGAATGTATGCTGTTTCATTTAATTTAGCAGCACCTGGAAATTAAAAGTGACATTATTTCTCTAGATAAAATTTATTTCGAAATACAAAACTACATGGATTTTATTATGCTATCTCTTTGATTTATATATTGATAATTTAACTCAGTCTTGTTTCACAATTATTTTATATTGCATAGGTAATAATTGTGTTTTGTCTTGAAGACAAATGCAGAACTGAATTTGAATAGAGGGCTGTAGTAGCTTCTTATTAGTACAGTTACATGAAACATGCAGTTTTCTTATTTGCCAGTTAATAATGCCAAATTTAATAAAATATTATATCCACATAAGTCCAACTACTGCTAAGGATGAAACACAGCAGCAACTTTCCTGCTTTATTATATAAGGGAGAATTATATATAATATACAATTTAAATGAATATAACAATATCATGAGCTAATTTATGATTGGTTACAATTCTCAATAGTGTAAGAGACACAGGGAGAAGTGATTGTCCTTATGCACATACTAAGTGTTTAGAAAATACATGCCATTGAAAATGAGAAAGTTGTTGAATTAAGGCAGTGGTTCTATATTAGCAGAACAGGGCTCAAATTTCTAAAATTGTATGATGATTCCAGAACTTTTCAGAAGCAGATGATGACTCTGTTGAAAAAATTACAATCTTTCTGATCAAGTATGCCATTTTCTATCCTGATACCTTTAATTTTAAACTCTTCTTCTGATCCTGGAGAAGTGCTAGTGATTATAATTAATAGTTGTCTATATTAGCTATCTTCAAACTCTTAAACAGTCTTACAATACCTTTATGAATGGAATGAATTCAGCTGTTGATGAAATTGTAGATGGTAATAGAATCTTAAAATTGTGACAGCTTAACTTCTATGATAGAAAGATATTGATTTTCAGTAATGTGGTTTAAATGTGGAGATGTTTTAAGATTAAGCAAATGCTTGTCAGAATGAATTTTGTGCCAGTTTGAATATTTAAGTTTATGCAAAATGACTATACCACATCAAAATTCATTTTGGCAAGTCTTTAAACAGCATAGGGCTACATTAACTTAGGGGTGTACAGTTTACCACTTTTCTAAAGGTGGGGTTTACTGATTTCATTTCTTCATATAAAAAAAAAAAATCCACAACACAAAAAATTAAAAGCAATTAAAAGTGGAAGCTTGTTTAATATTGCTCTACCATCATCCTGAAAGGCATAATAATTTGAGTTACACATCTGAACTGATTGGAGTTACAGAACCATTATCTCCTTTTTTGCATTTAACAATATATACAATATAAAATAAATACATTTACACAAATGGACATTGTTTGGAGCACACATTATGATACACATCACAAAAATATACAGTTGATTGCTTTACAGATGTGAAGCCCATCTACAGCTTTAAACATGATTTTTTTTTCATTTGTGTTTTTACTACTGGTTATTATGCAACTCCTGGATTATAATAAGCAGCTTAATTCGGTTTCCCCCCTTCTTTTTTGAGATCTTTGCACAATAAGACTGCCATAAAGTGTTTTCCTAGGCAGGTAAACAGAGACGTTTAAATAATTAAAATACAATTACCAACACCCATTTTCTCTTCTATAAGAAAAATAGCAGTTTTACTTTTTTTTTTTAATATTTTTTATGTTAGCATTTAAATGCAAAATAGTGGAATAAATACAACAATCTGATTTGATTGAATCAAATGTGCAACTTCCAGGAGTCACACAATCATATTGCTTTAAATAAGAGAGAAAGAAAAAGAAAACAGTAGCCCAGGCTACAATCCATCTGGAATGTCTGCTGCACATTGAATTGAATGGACAAACTGGATGAGAGCTGCCACCGCACCCTTTCATTTCAATTGCTTGTGCAGGAGAAATGCTCTATGGATGTTATGCCCTGAAATGAAACATGTTACGCTAAAACATACACCTCTTGAAATTCTTCCCCAGTTCTTCACTTTAAATAAGTGGTTGTGGACGTTTATTTCAGCAAGGTTTAAGAAGAACGTTATTCTAATGCCTGTGCAGTGTATCTATGTTTCAGTTAACATTTGTACAGCCACGACATATTTGTTCATTGCAGCTCTAAAAATTATTGGAAAAAAATCAAATTAAAAATTACACTGTGTTCCTTTAATGTATCTCATTTCCTCTTAAGTTTTTGTAGATTTGTCCTTCTTTCTGAATACGATAAGGGGTTATTAACCCTACAACCCAAGTTCCTCAGTGTGATCCAGTGAAAACAATATTTATATTAGATATTTATATATACATATATAATGTAGGTAACACTTGCAACTTAAACCCTGCACAAATTTTCTGGAAAATAATTATTTTCAACTCTTACATATATATATAAATAATTTTATAGAATCACGTTTTTTCTTGCCCCTCCCCCCACACACCCAGGAGTTGTAAGGTTTTACCATTTTTCAAAAGGGAATTCCAATTTCCAAACTCCTATCACACCGTGAATTTAAAGATATTTGGCCAACTGAATGAACTGCTAATGACAATTTAACTAGGATCACATAACAGTCACTTCTCTACTGAGAAAAACACAATCTACAAGAAAATTCCCATACAGCTAATGAAAGATACACAGTTTTTCTAACACAAGTTGCTGCAGTGTTAACTGCAGTATTTTGTTTAAAGCACACAAGTAGCGATACTTTTGGAAACGTGTCTGCATTAAAAAAAAAAGACTCAGCAACAACACAGAGCAAGTTAATAACTTGGGAGAGATGAAAGCTATATTTACAGCATTTAAAAATTAGACTTACCTATAATTTTGCAATATTCAAAGTTTATTTCTAAGCTATACATATTCTATATTAAGTTGTTACAGAAATTATCCCTTGTTTTGAAAATATTTCAATGTGACATTTGTCTGTAATGAGTACTTGGTTGGATTTTGTTTTTCAGTTTCTTAATTATTACTATGAAGAATCTTAATTACCAGAAGGAATAGAATATACTACTGTAGTCTCCTGAGGAAAATTACATCCAATATTGTCTCTAATTCTACCCTGTGTCTATAAGCACACGCCACAAGAATCCAAACACCACAAGAACAAGACAACAGTCCTTGAATGCAACCTAAAAAGTTCCAAAAAGCACAGCAAACATGAAACATTGAGAAGCTGAACTACTTTTCTTTTGTTGGTTAGGAATACAACTTAATTACATTTGTGTACATAGAATAGGTTGTTCATATAGCACAGAGAGCAGCTACTAACATTGGTGCATTGGCATAGCATTGGAAGGAGATTCCTGTTCCCAGGTTTTTTTAGTGACAGTACTTTGGGTGGGTGGGTGGGTGGGCATCTAATTAATTTAAATATTAGATTATACCTCTTAGCAGTCTTGAAATTGACCAGCTTTCATGTCCTGACAATAATGGCTGAAAAAGTAGGTATACCAGTTAGGCTGTCTGTCTTAAAAATGGCATTTCTACAGTTATATAAAATATAAAGTTTTATAAATTGATAAATAATGTGTACAAGTGCTAAGTTCTAGAGGTTGATCAGAGGCTGACTACTCTGATTTTTTTTTCCTTATTGCTAGACGGAGTAGGGTGGACTTTATGCAGAAGTCCCAGTTTTGTAAATGATAGGCCACCTTATAGAGTAACATAGAATCTCATGGCATAATTATGCTTGGCCATACAGAAGCACTTACTAACTCCTTTTTTAGATTCCTATTTGACATGACATATATAAACTATTTGGAAATGTAGGTGTAATCTGATTTGTTGGTATCAGTTGATTACATAGAAACTGGAGTTCATGCAAAGAAATGGGATGTCCTAGACCAAACTGGCACACAACATAAATTGCATCCGTGATAATATGCACCTTCCCTTCAACTATTGCTTAAGATAAATCCCCACATAAGAAATGGCTGAAACGTGGTAAAGCTGGTAGAAAAAAAATATTCCATTAGTAAGAAGAACTAAAACATTTTTTTAAAAAAAATCTTCCTGCAGGATTTATTTGTCCTTAATTAAATGTTCATAATTGTTCACGCCAGCACACAAAAAAGCAGTATTTATCTTTCTTTTCTTTAGTATTGCATGAATGAATAAAGCTCAAACTATTCCCTGAAAAAGTTATATTGTAGCTAACCTAAGAAATAGCTGGAAGACTTGAAAAAACAATGAAGGAATCAAATGGCTGTAACTGATCAAGATGGAAATGCAATGAAAAGGAAGAGCCAAGATGTTGCCGTAGAAGTTGTCTAATTAGCGGCTGCTCTTGTGAAACATAATACTGCATTCAGTCAGTTCACCGTGTTGTACTGTACTGTTAGTTATGATGCTTCGCTTTTGATTCCTCTGTCATTGGGGTATGGTGATTCCCAAGAAGTCCACTGGCATATATCATATATATACCATGTATATACCATATATATACCATATATATACCATGTATATACCATATATGGTGTATATATATATATATATATATATATATATATATATATATATATAATTTTTCAGCAGCAAAAGGGGAAAAATTACAAACAAATGAAAACTAATAACATTAAAAGAATAGAGAAATGAAGGAGAATCTCATCAAATAAGACCAAGACTAAAAAGAGATGCTGCTACTCATTCTTGCTGCTTAATGATCAGTGCAGTCAGTTTCATTGCCTTAAAGTAACGCTAAAGGTTCTTTGCCACAGTTTTCCCATTCGGTTGTCCCTCTGGTTACGGTTTCAGCATAGCCAACTGAAAGGGCCCAAAATGTTGAGGTCAGACCTTGGCCTCCAGCATTTCCAAAAAGAGTTTGTGCATGGGGACTTTCCCTTCCAATTTAATATTGTAGAAATGCTGCACAGCCTTGGTGGAGGTTTGCCTAAGTAACGGCAAAGTCATCAGCATCTTGCCGGCCCGACGTGGATCTTCCATGTGCTGTCCGGCTTCATAATCCTGCAGTGCCTCATGTAAGACATCTTGAAGTTTTTGGACAGCTTCAACATCTTCTATATGCATAGAGTCTATAAAACAAACAAGAGTTGTAGCAGGTTATCATGCCAGAAGAAGGATTGCAGTGCCAGAGCTCTTTTCTATTGCTTGAATTGTGTAACCTCACTTTCAAAAAGCTGTAATTTACATGGATTTAACTACCATTTGCTGAGCTCTTTTACATATGCAAATTAAATAAACTACATATTACCATATTCACTTTCTGAAAAAGAAGTTTGGTATAGTTACAATCATATGCTTACTGCTTTTTTATATATCTTGTTTATATAACTTAAGATATAACTTTGAAATCTGCAGGGATAGTTTTAAAATGCAGAAGGCTCAGAACATTAGAATGGTTTTTCACAAGTATATTTCCAAGAAATTATAACTACAGTTCCCACGTTGGCTGGGAATTCTAAGAGTTGCAATCCATCATGCGTGGAGTCTATTGTCTAGGGAATATTAAATGAAAGCTTGCCTTCAGAAGTGGTGGGTGCTGCATCACTGATGGCTTTCGAAAAGAGACTGGACAACCATTTTCTTGAAATAATATAGGATCCCTTGCTCAAGCAGGGGGTTAGACTAGAAGACCTCAGAGGTCCTTTCCAATTTCATTATTCTATGTTCTATCATCTAACTCTCAGGGCATAGGAAGCTGCAAGCCAATGATCTTAAAAGTATCTATGGAACTTTGATCTATCCCTTGAGGCCATATTGGAGGTTCTATTAAAAATTATGTAATCAAAATTACTTCATTAGAGCTTTCTAACAGAATTAAGGAATTAAAAATTAAATTGTTACACATAATAGTGTCTTATGGGGATTCTGTAAATTTAATAATTAATCTGTAACCATTATTTTTAAAATTTAAAAAAGGTATTTAACAATTTAATGTTAAAAGTTCTCACCCAGAACAGTAAAGTAAAACACTACAATTAGGATAAACCTTGCTATATATTAGAAACTCCTGGAAAGCAGGGAATAAATCACTATTTTTTACAACAGAGAGAATGCTATTTAACTTCTTCATAAATGATCTTGAGTTAGGAGGTCAATGGTGAAGTAGCTAAGTTTGCTGATGGCACCAAAATATTCAGGATGGATTAGAAATTAGAAAAGCTTACACAAAGTAATATCTAAACTTGGTGAATAGGCAGCAAAATGGCAATTAACTTTCAACCTAAGGGTAAAATGATGGCCACTGAGATTAAATAAAAAGACTAAGTGTGTAGGAAAAACTGACACAGTAGGATTTTAGATTGTCACATATCAATTTTCACCTAATGTGGATAATTAATAAATATGTTTGACCTGGAGGTGGAAAAGGTAGGATGAAAGTTTATTGAATGTGCAGATGAATTTGATAGCTTGAATAACATCCCACTTCTAATTCTATGAATCTCTAAGAACTTCATGCAATAGGTAATTAATTCATGGAATTTGCTGCTAGATGTGATAATGGGATTAAAAATGATTCAGTGACCAAGTCATAATAACCATACAGAATCTTTGCAGTATATCAAGTTGTTACTGAATATAAATTTTTGGATACAACCAAGACAGTGAAATAACAGCTGGCTACACTGAAAAATATAATGCTGGAATCATCTGATTTTACAAGAGACATCAAATGTGATAAGGCATTTTTTTCCAAGTAGTTTATTTTACTGGCTGTGTGTTATGATAAGAATAGTTCAAAAATATCCATGTGGTGTGGCGGTTAAGGTTCTGTCGATCTGCAGGACCCATTTATTTGGCATCATCATCCAGTCCACTTCAGCCTTTAGAGCGCCTCAGAAATTTAAGGAATTTATGAAACTCCTCACATTCCACACAAAATATGTATGAAAGATCTGCCATATTCACCACTAGAGCTGTCCCAAATATTTAAGTTTTAAACCATTCCATGGGATGAGAATCCAGAGAATACTTCCTGAATGGAATGTATAGAATAGAAGCTTCTATGGAGAAGACAATCAGCAACATGTCCAGGACTTAAACCATTTATTGCTTTATCAGTCCACTTTATTAGCATCACTTTGAATTGGGCCCAGAAATGAATAACTAGCACAGGTACTGAAGCACTGTTGTAAATCCTTATAAAATGGCTGTCCTGTATCAGGAAGCAAGCAAGCTGACACATTCTGTAGTAACTGAAATTTTTGAGTCATCTTTAAATGCAGCTGCAAGTAGAACACATTGCAATAATCCAATTAGGACCTAATGAGGACAAAAGTTACTGCCATGGTCCTTTGCACCAAAAATGGCTAAAACAGGTCAAAGGCTCCTATAATACCAGGAGAAGCCATGTATCCTGGTGAAACTGCAGACCTGTTTCTTCATGGAAAGTTTAACCTCATTAGAGCTAAACTGTTGTCAGCGTTCCAGCAAACCTCCATTCCAATCAGTAACTCCAAGACAAGCATAATCTCAAAAGTATCTTTATTAGAATAGTACCTGGCACATCTGTGGAATCTTGAAACTACAAGTTTTCCAGAGTTACCACAATGTCCCAAACTACAATCCAATCCCTTTTTGCCGTCATCACATCACTTGGACCAATCACGATCCATCCAAGATTAAGATCCTTTTTCCCTCCTGCACCACACTTAATAACCTTGAACTAACAAAAGAATTTTGTTTTGTCTACTTAGTTACTCAATTGAAATCCCTCCCTTCCCAATTTCTCAGACTATATGGCACATGAAATATGGCTTCCAAAGCTGACAACTGAGGTTAACAATCAATTAAAAAAAAACCAACCAAACAAACAAAAAACAAACAAACGAACAAAAACCCCTATACATTTGGCTTCCTGAGATTCAGTATAAATTGGTTTTGTCCCATCCTATAATCTCCAAACACCAGGTAAGTGTAACTGAAGCATTTTCAGTACATTTATAGGTACAACTGGGAATGGTATCTTTTCATGAACTGTTGGATGATCTCTGTGAGCAGTTTCATGATCTGTCCCAATGATTTAGATGCTAAAGGACATGGGAGGGTGGGTGGGGAAAGATTGTGTTCTCTGACACCACATAGATGGAGTTGCCAAGAACCTGAATGTTTTCCCTCTATGATTACCAAATAAAATCACCAGCTTAAAAAACAACAACCCTCCCATCCCTCAGAGGTACTCCTGAAGGATGCCATGGTTGATGTTAGCTTTAATAGGGCTTGGAGGGATGTATTTCCCACAACTAGGTTGCCCTCAAAAATGTTATCCACTATAGAGACCCATGCTGTTTCTAATCAAGTAATCTAACTAAAATGGGTTGCAATACTTTGTCCAATTCAGGTTTCTATGTAACTGGCATTTCCACTGCCTAAAATCTTTTCAAATAGAAAGACTAAAATTCGGATAGAAATTATTTAATACAGCCAGATCCAAGCTTTCTTAATCTCAGATTAAGTTGGGATTAAGTATCGCTTTCAGAGGCATTTGAGATTAAATCACAGCTGATTACCCAAACAATTATTTGCATTAGAAAATAGTGAGTGTATATGTACATATGTGTGAACAGGCTGCATCTCAAGGATCACAGAAAGTTCAGTATACTTGACAGTGATCCTTTTCTTGGCTGCCTATTCTGGATGGAATGTTCGATCCTGTTCTATTCTAATGACATCATATAAGCAAACACAGAAGCAAGGATGAGCAAAAGATCGTGGTCACATCATAGTCACGGTAGTAGTTCAGTATAAAAACTAAAAAAAAGAGCAGGAACTGGAGACAGTGTAAATACTGCAAATAAAAACAGGGCAATGAAATTAAGCAACAGTAGCAGACTGTGAGGAATCATCATAAGTCAAAGATCTAAGAGTTTAGACATGAAGAAGTTTAGACAAGAGTTGAGCTGATTAGGAAATGTTAGGGTTATTATAGCTGCAGTTCAGCATTGGTCTGTCCCAACTAAAGACAAGCAATGATGGATTTACAAGAGCAGCATACACTCTATTATACTGGCCAGTATTGTTAATAACTGGACTCACTGGAGAAGAGCTTAATGCTGGGAGCGATTGAGGGCAAAAGAAGAAGGGGATGACAGAGAATGAGGTAGCTGTCACTGAAGCAGTCGGCATGAGCTTAAATGGATTCCGGGGGATGGTAGAGGACAGGAAGGCCTGAAGGAACATTGTCCATGGGGTCACAATGGGTCGGACACGACTTCACAACAACAGCAACAATATTGTTAATAACCCTCACTATGGTCCATCAAAATTATCCTTTGAACTTTGTCTCAGACGGCTGCTACATATCAGGAAACTAAAGTGGACATTGAATAGTTTATTCACATAAGAGTCATAAATAAAACTTGTTACTTGTTGATTTTCTTAATTTAGTGCCACTAGCTAGCCTTTTCAATGTTTGCCTGTATTATAGCTGTTCACCCCTATCTCCATATCCCCTCTTCTGCAGATATTGAGTCTTCAGATAATTTTCCCACCTCCTTACTCCAGCAGCATTCCAAGCAAACTTACAGCATTCCAAGATGTTGCTTTCATAAAAACCCTAAGCCTCTCCTTTTTAGTGTTCCTGTTAGGAGCAGCATTTTAAAGGGTTCAGTCAGTAGAGAAAGATACTACAGATTAGGTGAGCAGAAAGAGTTAGAAATCCCATGGCAGTTCAGCTGATTGGGACACGAAGTCTTTTAAAAAGCCTCTAGCCTAAAAGTACAAATGTCTGCTTCTTGATGAAATAATTAAAAGCAAACAAACCTGTGAACCTACCTCCATTTGGCATTTCCCAATCAATACATGGGAACATTTAGTAAAAGCACTGCGACAGAGAGAACACCTTTTATTACACAGCAGAGTTCACCTGCCTGAAGTAATTGCTACATACATGCTTTAGAAAATATTCAGAGATATCCTCCCCCCCCTTCACTCTCTCTTTCTGTGAGCAAGCAGAGCACTCACTGATGCATTGGGACTTCTTTTCGATTTAGCATTTTAAGTACCTAATTAGAAACCCTAGATATGAACCAAAGAACATACCAAGTTGTTTTAGGTTATACAAAATCATCAATTATGATTATTACCAATAATATATTAAGAGTATCAGGTGATGGTTTTTCTAATATCTTCCCTTTTATCAAAATAAGACTAATTGGAGATGGTATGAGATAAAATGTTTATTTCTGAGTCTCAGAAACATAATAGGAATTCCTATTTTTGGAGGACACATGAAAGAGCAGCAAGATTTTGGTTTTTGCCTGAATCCAGGACTTTCAATATTCTGTTCACTGCAACTTATTTCTTGGATACCCTAGATTTCCTCTCAATTCAAGAATTGAAAAACTAGGTTCAGGATAAGTGAAACCATTAGAATAACATCTGGACCTCTTTATATTCTGAATCAGAGCTAAATTTTGTCTTTTCATATATCCCTTAGTTCTCTTTTAAGTCTTTTCATTTCAAATTCCTATGAATTGAGGCTATAATACTGGTAATGTTTGTTCACTTTATCTTGTTTTATCTGTTTACGCATGGGTACAATACAGAGGAAGGGGAGGCAGGAAGGTTACTGTTAAATCAGTTCACTGATTTAGAGCACAAAAGAGCATTAATTATTATTGAATCAAGCCAGATGTTTATGCTAAGCTGATGATTTTAGTGAATGTCATTTTAAATCTCTGCAGGTCAAAGTAAAATACTCTCTGTCATTTCCAAATGTGTAAAGGTTTGCTGTCATTCAAAGTGCTTTTAAAATGTATATTTTTATACAAACTGTGCATGGTTTTTGACTATCTATTTTATCAGTAAGAATAATGAATTATGACAATTATATGAACATCTCATAATGTTTTATAACTTTAATTTGGGGAAGGCTTATTCAAATAAGATGAGAATCTGAGATGACCACTAGAATGTGCATTATGACAACAGCTGCTTACACCTAGGGCAATTGATTAAGGCATTTATATTTCTTATGGATATTTTTTATTCTTTGTTTTTGTTTGTTTTTCAATTAAAACACTAATTAAAATGCAAAATGCTAGGTCCCATTATGAAGACAAATCGGAAAGTACAACTTCATTGTTGAAAACAATTTTCCTCCTATCAATCTGAAGATTCATGTGTCAATATTGTAGATGAACTGTTAATTACAAAATCAATTAAAAAATTATTTCTAAAAACAGTCACGCATCCTGGCTCTCGTGGGGACAATTTGGGCAGAAGGCCTCATCTCACTAGGACCGCACCGAATCACAAGTCGTCATCCACAAGTAAGCAAAAGCAATCTGGTTTTTCATTTTTCAGCCCGGCTGAGCCCAGCCTGAGATTGATCGTCACATATGGCCCCAGAAAACAAACTGTCAATACCTTGAAAGCTGCAGAATTTGAACAAATAGCCATCCGCCCATTCAAGCCACTCATTGCATCCCATTTAACAGATTTTATTGACAGTTTCCTTCTTGTAATTAAAGGGAAAACTACTGGCCAGCAACCAAGATAAAGTTCAAAGATAGGGTCAAAACAAAAGCAGATGGAGGGGCACGGTGTGACTGTCAATGGTACATAGCATCAGAGCATGTTATCGACACACAGGTATCTAATGATCGGCACGTCATTAAAGAGGGATCTATCATGAACTTTATGCAAATGCTAAGAGGGACTTAAGACCACAATAAAGTGTTAGAGAGGCACAAAGGAAAAAACAACAAAGAACAAACGATTTTTCACTTATCAAACACTGGCTCACGGCTTCAGCACTTTTGAGTTCAAATGCAGAGAAGAATCCTTTCCTGAATACTTAGCCCTCTTCTGCACAAGTTACATTAGGCATTTAACCAACTAGCATAAAACAGTCAAATCTGTATAGTTTCTACACGGTTAAAAAAAATGACTTGGTCCCTCCCCTAATGAAACCAGAGTTCACCTTCTGTATTGAGTTCACGGCATTTAGTAGCTAGATTGAAGTAGATCCTATATTGCATTTAGTCATGGGCCCTTCCATTCTATTGGGTTTTAGCAGACTGATTAGACTTATCTGGATTATGAAATGGATTTAAACAGAATGACATTTATGTTTATTGAAAAGCATCTTTGCTGTTAATACTGCCTGAATTTTATGGCATCTTTTAACCAAATTGGAAACTCAGTGTAACAAATATTTATAATCACAAATCCTGCCTTAATTTGAACTACCTTGTTTCTAGCCATTCAGCCCTATTCTGCCATAGT
The DNA here is from genome assembly GCA_023653725.1 of Bungarus multicinctus. Classification (NCBI taxonomy): domain Eukaryota; kingdom Metazoa; phylum Chordata; class Lepidosauria; order Squamata; family Elapidae; genus Bungarus; species Bungarus multicinctus. The sequence continues at coordinate 48,752,316 of CM042836.1, forward strand.
ATGATTAAAAGTTTCTTATTCTTAGACAGTTGTATTTAGAAACTGTCATACAGAAGGTATTAAAGGAAGGGGAAAAATGACATGAGCCATCATGCCAATCTGCCAACCTGAATTAGCAAGCGCGATAGCTTTGAGGGTGACAAACTCTTCTTTCTCCAGCTTCATGCTCTTGTATTTTTTTACCAGTTGCAGGATGGCATTGTTGAGGTCAAGAAGGCCTGCTAATTTAGACTGGTCTTCATCCATAATATAGTCTTCAGCATAGACAAGCTCATCCTCAAAGGAAAGTGATCGGTACACTACGCCCAGAATTAAAATCTCCATCCAAGCACTCTGCAGAAGGCTCATCTGGTCAGCAAGCGATAAAGTGGAAAATCCTAAACCAGGAAGGAAAGTACACAGAAACATTAAAATTGTACTGGGCCCTCATAATTCTGTATTATAACCTTACCCTTGTGCTTGTTTTTATTATGTAAGTCAGCAATGTGTATTTACAGATTCTGCACTCCTATCAACAGACATAAAATAGGTAAAACAAAAGCACTTCAAATAAAAACAATCCAGAATATCCTGGGCTTGTTGTAATTTTAAGCCTGTTGTATTTTACTCAGTATTTAAGAATGCATTTTCTCAAATAAATTGTCGAGACATGTTACCCACATTCAGTAGCATCTAATATGGCCTATATCAAATCTGGAAACAATAATTGCCATGGCTGTAAGAGAAAGAATAAAAGGTATGACAGTGCCTGTAATCTTATCTACACTGTTACTTACCACAGAGTAAGCCTCACTGAATTTAGTTACTTCTGCATAGGCTTCATACCATATTTTAAAGATTTCAAAGTCTCCTTTAAAGATAGAGTGTGTTTTTAAACAAAAATGGGAAAATCATTTTAAAGGAGAGGTAATTCGATACCTTAATAGAATTAAGTGATGATCACAACAACCAAGCAAAGTGCTTTTTGAACTTCAACCTCAGTAAGACCTACCCTTTCCAGAAAAGACACTAATTACTTCTATAATAGCTTCTGCCTCCACCACACTGCTCAAATAACAAAATGGCACATTAAAGTGCCAAGTGAATAGTAATCACACCATCACTTTGAAAGAGAGAGAGAAAGAGAGAGAGAAAGAGAGAGAGAGAAAAATATAATAACACTTCTTAATGAATTTAGGTTTTTGCTTTTGTTTCACTATCTTTCCTTTCCTTTTTAATAGGATCACTAAGGGCAAAGCTCTATAGCCATACCTTTTCAGGCACCTATTTACGGTAGCGGTTAATTTATTATCTCTGCCTGACAAAGCTCCTATCACAGGAGGTCCCAGTGAAGGAGAGATTTCCTGGCCTATCCATGATATATCGTACTTTGCCAGTTGGCACCTGCAACCACCCAGGAGTTAATAAAATCATCAAAAGGGATTAGTCAAGCTTTTCTTAAGGGGGTGGGGTAGGACTTAAGACACATCTAAAGCTCTCTGTGTGCGACTTATGGAGCTGTTCACATGCGCATTGACAGGGATCTTACAGAAAGAACAGGCCTTGGTTGTTGCTGCTCATTTATCTTAAAACACACAGAATTTTGCCAAAACACCATGGTGAAAACACGAGGCACAAGAATTAGACATCAATTTAGATTCAGCCTGCTGCAAAACTTGGAACCAAATGCCTTCCAATTAAAAGAAATCACAAGTCTTTCCAGGCCAGGAGACATGCTTTAAAAGTGAGGGACTTTATTGAAACACCGCCTCCATTCCTTTTCATTATTTCTTAATTCTTATTTACATTTCCCATACTGTATTCTGTTCTTTATTTATAAGAGGGCACGTGTCATGTCCCCAAAAGGAGATCAACCACATCAAAGCCAAGCTCTTTGAAAAATGACAAGGGGCTAGCCCCACGCTTCTTATGGGAAATGGAAGGAAATGAAACAGAAATAATAATTTGAAAGGGTCTTAAAATGGAAGGCCTATTTGCAATTAGCTCCAGCCTCTCTCTCAAGAAGCAGATGGACAGAGAATGTTGCCTGCAGCAGTGTCCTGTGTGACAGGCCCATTCTCCCTCCCAGACACTGCTGTTAGTAAATAGATTTACACATTCTCCAATCTCCACACATCTTTCTGCCGAATAATTAAAAGCAGGGATGATTAGTTTATTGAGTGGAAGGAGGAACTTTTTTATTGAGGTCCGTCCATGATTTTTATCAGGGCCAGCACTTTTACGGTTGTCATGAGGGTGCAGGCATCCAATTTTTCTTATCTGCCTGATTAATACAAACGCTGTTTCAGGACGCATTAATTAACAGATACAAATCTACGTTCTCATGGAAGGATCAATACAGAGAAGAAAAGAGGCATCAATGTGAATTTAGTGCTGATGATGGAGAAGGCACTCTATTGACATTTACGTGCATGGAAACTTTAAACTCAGGAGAGCCCTTTGTCCCTACGATTTACAAAGTAACAGTGCTTTTTAACTATAACCATGTTTCACACACTTCAGGGGCATTTAATTAAGCAGATAAATAAATAAAATAGCAATAAAATCTCTAAAGAGGTTTCAATTTCAATCATTTTCCTTTCTATTCCTCCCAAAGCTTCTCCACTTTCCTGCTTTTTATTTATATGCTAATTTGTGCATTTTACTTTTTATTTTTTTTTAAATTTAAATTACAGTGGGCTTTGCTAGCAATTACAGTAACTAACAGGCATTAAAACGTTAAAAAGAACTCTCCATTGCTAACTCCATTTCTTTATGAAGGGATATTTGGTCAGACTTTAAAAAATGTATAAATGGCTTCTCATTTCTTCAGTTTTTCATATTTCTACACAATTCCCCAGGACAGCTTTTTTCTCCTGCAGGAAATATGTTTCCCTTAATTGTGAATAAAACATTTTGTTTATGAGAATAGAAAATACACAGGTATGCACTCATATGCAGTTTCTTCCTTTTTCATAAAAGGAAATAAAAAGCCGGAGACAGAATTGTGGAAATGTGCGATTTTTAGGCCATGTTCTTTAAGTATGTTTAGTAAAATCAAATGTTATTACTGGACATTCAATGTAAACCTTTATTCTTGATGGTGGTGGTGATAGAAGGGAGATTTTAAAAAAATATCAGAGCTATTGCAGTTATATTTGTGTTTTAATTAATAAAATGAAATTTAAAACATTTTTCTGTTGTTTAGAAAAGCAAACAAGAACCACAACAATTTGGTAACATAAACTACTGTTACTGAAAAGGAAAAAGGCCTGCAGAATAAACCAATGTGAGGGTTCATTTAAATATGCTGCACTCTGTGAAAAAAATAACCAGCCATTGAAATAAACCACTGTACAATAGGAGGGAAAACAGATATCCATATTTTCATAAAAAGTGATCTTTTAAAACTATATATAAAATCTCCAAACGCTAAACGAACCCATTTCCCATTCCCACTTAACATTTTCCAGCCACACAGCCTTTCCCAAATCTAGAAGATAGTGCTTTGCTAGTGTTACCCTGAACTTTGAATTTTGTCACACCCAGTCCCTTAATCCCTAGCATTTGACAAGTCATAATTTTAAAATGTTCAACTATATTATGGCTTTAAAGAAAATACATTTCAATACACGAGGGTGCATTTCTCCCCCCCCCAGTGCAGACCAATTCCATGCATGCTGCTGACAACTTTGATCCCTCTTCATCTCTCTCTTCATGTCAGTGCCATTTAATGTATCTCAGGCATTTTGCTAGCAGAATGGCTCTGTACCTTGACCTGCAGTTAAATAGCATGTTTATTTGTGAGACAGTGTGCTCCGAGTAAACCAGATGACAGTTTGGAATAACATCATTTGGAAGGATTGAAAAGCTTCTCAAGAATCAGGTAGCCAGAGGTCATAGGCTGGAAGGAAGCATGTGCTGTGCCAACCCCTCCTGCCATCTTCTACTTGAAGCTCATATATTTGATAGTGATGCCATGGGCACTTGTCAAGACAACCCAGCCCTTTACCCATTCTTTTTCTTGCTTACTTTCTGCCCCTCCCCCCCCACCCCAATTCCCCACCATCTCTCTTTTAGTCTGGCAAACTGATGCTCTTTGCAGTCAACTTAGAAAAAAGGCTAAGCATTTGAAAGTGTGAAGGGCAAAAAATATCTGACGGCTAGTCTTCAAAAATACACTTCCATTTCACAAAGAATAAATGTTTGTTTCCCAAGTCCAGTGTTGACAGAAATAGGCTGCAGTGCAGGCATAAGAAGTTAACCCCTACAAGGCATTTTCTTCCACTTTAACGATGCTGAATGCAAACCACTATCATTCTATGAGGTTTCTTGCAAATAGCCATAAAACAAGGGCAATGATTTGTGACTATCTCTCACCTCTCCCATCTACCTCTCTTCCGCCGTAGATTGCACAGTTGCTATAAATAGAGAGTTTTGAACAAAAAAGGACCTTCCACTTTGTTCGTAATTAGAACATAATGAGTCTCCATTATCACAAAGTATGCATGGAGGGGAGGGAGGCAAGTTAGCAACTTGCCTGATTCTTTCTTTCTGTCTTTATTTCCCTATATTCATAAAGCATTATATACTGGGTAGATGGCAACAAAGCCCTTGATGTTTTTACCACATAAACCCTTCACAATAATCTGTCTAGTGAAATTATTTCTTCAGCTGCTGTGTGTTTGTGTGTCTATACTACATATTCTTTTAAAACAGATTGTTTTGTCCACTTGTTTTTCATTTGCTTCTTGCATAGCAGACGTCTCTAAGATAACAAGCCTAAATCATTATCATTCCCAAAGACACTCTTCTACAGTCTGTTTAGGATTTTATAGACACTGGAGGCACATTTGTGGTTTATCTACAGTACCCTTAGTATGCCGTGTTTTTTTTTAAAAAACAATTATACTGTTACAAGAGCACTGGCAAAATATTATAGTATCAACAATTGGAAAGGAATGCCAGTTACTGTATTCTCTGCCTTTGTTTCTGATCCTTTCCATTTATTTGAATTCTTTTGTTCCATTCTGGAAATAAAATACACTACAAGCATCTAATACCTATTGGTCACAGTCCAAATCCTCAAAGCGTGCAGAGAATTCCTGCTTTTTTATGTGAGAGAAAATGCTCTGCACGAGCACAAATTTGTATTGTGTGCACCACATATTTGTCTACTAACAGAATCGGTCTATGTCAATTATAATGGTAGGTGCCATTTAGATATTTTAAATGATAACTTTAACCTTGTTTTTTTTTTTCCAACGGAAATGCAAGAATTAAAAAAAATATATTTAAATAACAACAGAACAAGTTACTTCAATTCTCTAAATAAAAAAAAAATTCTAACAGAATCATGCTATTTAGACAGTGTTGTATATTATTTAATTTGCTCAAGTGTGTTAAAAAAAGTAGAATCCTAGTTTTCTTTGCAGAAGTTTTGTTTTGATATGGTATTGACCTGGAAACAATGCAAAGAGTATCTAAGTGGTAGAAAATCAGGAACCTGGTAAGCACTTTTTACGACAAACAAATTGTATTAAATGACATAGCTTCTGTGAGCTGTAGTTCACTTCATCGAATGTATAGCCTAGAGGTTCCATTTCAATTTGGAGCTTTCCTGACCCGTTTCTATCAAACTATAATATTTATAAAAAGAAATAAGATTTTAGATAAAATGATATAAGAAGAGATACATGAGATTCATTTATTTATAAATAGATATTTGAAATTGGGTCACCAATGATTGTCCCAAAAGAAGCTGTTAGAATTGAAAATATTTATGTTATCACTTGTTCTAACTCAGTCATTGAAATAATCATGAAATTTGTTCTGCGGAGTTCTGTGATTATGTTTCATGAGATAGCTATGTTATGCCTAGAAACGTGTTTATTTTATGGAAAGTAGCAATGAGTTAATCTTTTATATCCCTGGTTCAGCCACCTTGTACTCAGGAGGGACATCATGAAACTTTATTAACTTTTTAAGTACAAAATTCTAGCTATACAAGAACGGTCCGCTCCTTAAGAGCTCTCAACATTGACAATTTCATCTTCATGTGTCCAAAATGCACATATATACACATACACATTTCACAAAGTATCAGCCAGATTTCATACTTACAATAGTATGTGATTTTGTATATGTAACATGGTATAATATTTCATGTTACATGCATAATATTGCATACAGTCAGGCACAGAATATTGCTCTATTAACAGATTCTAAAATCTCTTTGTATAAGCAGGATCCATTTATATGACAATCACTATTTGATAAGTAAAAAACTTATCAAAAACCTGCAGACAATTGTTATTTAGTAGCTATTTGCCTAATAGTCATTTCTGCATTCTGAAAGTATATCAAAATAAATTTAAAGATAAAGGAGTAGTATTCTTCTACAATGTTGTAGTCCAGGGCTCTGGATAGATTGTACCTATGTGGCCTCTCTTCACTCATCCCTTCTGACTCTCCCAATAGTTCATGGAGGAGTTGTAGGTCTTAAAACGGGTTAACAGATGTCTAGAGCCCCGCTAAAGGAAAACTAAGGATTACTCCAACCAGTTACAACTTAGAGCCACTATTAAGGTCTATCTTGTGGTGGTAAGGGAGAAAAACAGCATTATTTATCTGCTTTTATTGCATTTGCAGAGTGTTGCCTCACAACTCTGTTCTGGGTCACTGGGTCCCTTCTGGGAAAGGAGAGCTTACCTGACCATCTTCAGAGTCACACAGTGAATCTGCTGATCACCTATTGGACAGAAATTTGTTTCCAGCTGGAATCCACACATGGCACAAGTCCATGTGAGATGCCCAGAGAATGGTCTTGCCCAGTTATCTGGGAACAATCTGATCCTGTTGAAATGGACAGGGTCCTTGATGCAACCATTTGCCAATTAGATCCTTATCCTGCTTGGTTGGTTAGAACTTCCAGGATGTTGACTAGCAGGTGGGTTCAAATCATAGGGGACATTTCTCTGGCCTTTTAGGGTTTTACCCCTTTTAAAAAAACATATCTTGACCCTCCTGCATTGACAACTTTCATTCAGTTTTCCATTTCCCATCTTAGGTGCTTGCCTGGCAGCTTCAGAGGGCACTGAATGGAATGGCTTATCTGGACTCCTTTCCAGTCAGGATTCAGGCTGGTTAAGGGACAGAAATGACACTGATCACACTTGTTGAAGATCTTTGGCAAGAGCAGGATATGAATAGTACAACCATCCTTGCTCTTCTTAATCACTCAGAAGTCTTCAATACCATAGAATAGAATAGAATAGAATAGAATAGAATAGAATAGAATAGAAGAGAAGAGAAGAGAAGAGAAGAGAAGAGAAGAGAAGAGAAGAGAAGAGAAGAGAAGAGAAGAGAAGAGAAGAGAAGAGAAGAGAATACTTTATTGGTCAAGTGTTATTTGAGACACAAGGAATTTGTCTTGGTGTAAATACTCTCAGTATACATAAAGAAAAGATACATTCATTAAGAATCAAGAATCATAATGTACAACACTTAATGATAGTCATAGGGTACAATCAACAATCAAATCATACTAGGAAAAGTCAATATAAATTGTAAGGATACAAGTGACAAAGTTACAGTCCTACAATCACAAGTGGGAGGGGATAGGTAATAAGGAGTGATTTACCACCCACCACAGTGCCCTTTTGGGTAGTCTGCACAGTTTGTTTTCATCCAACAAACCCAGCATTTTAACCACTGAGCCACCAAACCACCTTCTGAAAGTTATAGTATGATACACAAAATAAATTCTGTCCTCTACATTTATCTTTCAAGAAGCATATGATAGAATTGTACAAAGCAGAAATGGTCTGAACAAGTTGTTGCAGAAATCCAAATACAACAATAATAATCATAGTTTACATCCTGCAGCAATACCTTTACTACTATATCTGCCTATCCCAGATCCTTGGGATAGACTAGGTGGATAAAAATGCCAAATCCAATCTAAATATCTGTCTGACTCTGCAAACAATCATAACAACAACAGCATCCAGATTTAACAACTGTAAGTAGGAAGTCTGGACAATGGGCATGTCTCCATGAACGTGAAAACAGCAAAATTGAAGAGAAAAACGTGGAGAACACAAATACAAATACCTGCAAATAGAAATAGAATAACTGTGGCAAAGCAAGCAAAGATGTATCAATAATGATAGATGTCTTAGCTGCAATCCCAAAATATCTGGAGCAATGACAAAAATCACCATCAATCAATTGCAAAAAGTTAGCTTTACTCAGAATAGCTTACATCCTGTAGGAATACCTTTAATACCATCAAATATCAGCCTTGAGAAGGATTCCATAGACAAGTAAAAATGTCATATCCAGTTTAAACAACTAATTGACTATGTGGGAAATCATAACAAATAAAAATCATTAGAAGAATTATTTAGATTGGGAAATAATTTAAATAAACCTTGATTGTACCAAGGTTACTGTCATCTGAATATAGGTTTGTGCAATAGAATTCCTCCTTTCTTGCACAACTGACCAGCTATTTCACTACTCTTTTAAGATGTAGCTCTCCAAACATGAAGCTCAGTTTCTTCAAAATGCTTTGACTAAAATGAATGGTTAATTAGACATTGCTAACAAAGTTATGCACCTATCTACTTAAAAGTTCAACAACACAATATAGTAATGTTAAAAAAATGAACTTTAGTGTAATATACAGGGTCCGTCCCCCCCCCGCATCATTATGGGATGAGATGTTGAGATGTTCTAATGATCAAGCCCTAACTACTTCTCAGTAAATAAACAGGGAAGGGGGCATCTCCGTGAAAGAGAAGGAATTTTTATAATAATACAAAGAATTATTCTGTAAAAATGGTGAACTATGCCAGGACCAATTTCAGGCAAAATGGATTATTCCTAGAACTCTCTATTTCAGTTTTAAAGAAAGTTGGATGGTCTTTGTAAAGTTCTAGCAGAAAGTGAAGAAATACGATTACCATTACCATCACTTCCTTGTCTAGAATATATAAAGGCAGAATGGCTGGGAAATTTCTTTGGTAGTTATGGTCTTAAAACATCCAATAGAAATGTGAACCAGAAGATACCAATATGCTGAAATTTTCACTTTTCCAAAGCTTGTGATTCAAACAAGAATTGAAAAAGTGCAAAATAAATAATTCATTTAAGAAGGTATGTTCTTAAAAAGATGAATATTAGGGAAAGACAAATTAGATGATAGGAAATTGCTTCCAAAAATATGTTTTTTAAAAAAGAAAAGCACCCAAAATGTATGTTTTATCAAATTACATAGGAAAACCCATATACATTTTGTATATGCCTTGTTTATGGGGAAAAAAAATCTAATATGAAAATGAAAGCAACAAATGTTTAGTTTAGAAAATGTGCAATTGAGACAACCTGATAATTTTTCCCCTTACCATCCTGATTGGAGTTGTTTGGATTTGAATAGCTTTTTAGAACCATACAAAACACCAAATTATTAACTCTGGAATCAATTGCCTACTGAGCATGTACCAAGTGTAATGTCTGAGCAGATGAAACATAAACACTCTCTCAAATTCAGGATTTTTTCTGTGATTTCTTGGCACATCCATGTAGGGTTTTTTTAAAGCAACAAAACAAAAGCAGTTCACCATTGTCTCTTCTGAAATAGTCCTATCCTCCCCCCAGCTTCTCAGTCTAACTTAGATCCTGGGATTCACTAGTGATCTCGAAGTAAGGAACAGTTCAGTCTTATTTGGAATCTGCCAGACAGCTGACAGCTGCCATAGTTTGAACATAGTAATTCTACATTAATTTGAACTGAACCAAGCTTTATTTAAAAGACCAAATCTGATAGATTCCATTTGCAAGTGAGTATATAACTTGTAGTTCATCATAACATTCAGTCCACATGCTTGCAAATGGGAGATTTGGAAAAAGGCATTTGCTCCTGAGCCTTTTCAAAATCTCTCCATAATCCCATGTAGTGGAGCATTAGCTGGGCCAAATTATTTTGTGGTTTTAAGTGGAATCTAAAGAACATTTGTCATCTCCCAGGCTTTCTGCATAAATAAAGTTAAACTCCTGATTCAGACACTGAATCCTAACCATATATTTATCTGAGGAAAAAAGAGGCACCAATTATTTGGGATTATTAATATTAATATTACATGGAGGTTTTTGATCATTTCATTCAGGACATAAATGTTACAGTAAAACCCTTTATCTCAACTATATTCCACACAGAGTTTAAAAGTCCAATTGTGTCACGGTCTATTTTTTATAATCTAAAAACATGGTTTATATCCCTTTTTTATTTAAATTGTATCTTTATGGGTCCTTTTATCTTTCTTTATATGTACGTTCATAGAAAATATAAATGGTTTCTAACAGAGACCAGGAAAACTTCTGACCATAAACACCTTTCCAACAAGCCCCACAGCAAGTGCAACAAAAGAGACAGAGAAACCCAGGGCTTTTATCGCCACACGATTTTCATCTCCCTGAAACAAGAGCAGAGAGCTTCGTATGGCAATGAAAATGCATTCGCACCGCACGTCCTTCTCAATCCATTAAGAACAATGAATTCTCACTAAGCTAACGTCCACTTGTCAGAAATATCTGCAACAGTGAATTCAGGCAGCAGGACTAAGTAAGGAAGATTCACAGCAATTTAAAAACAGCAAATTAGACATTTATGAACAGGAAAGATGCTTGGCTAGCATGATCTCTCACTCTGGCTGTACAAAAAGGTGTTAATGTAATTTAAATGCCAGTTAGATATATTTCAGTGGACACACAGACACAAACCTTCTATTAAGACTTACATAACAAACTTCAGTAAGAACAACTTGGAGAATAATTTGAGTGTTAGGGAGAAAAGGACAAGGAGGTGTTCCAAATATTCAGCATTCAAAGTTCATATCGATATATTAAAAGTTGAATAGCATAGCTTCATGCCTAAGTCCAGCTGCTGAGGTTCTTTGGGTCCTCAAATATCATAAAAGCAATTTTAAAAAGTCTATTTACATTATTTGCTTTTACAAAGAAGCTGTTTGGGAAAGGGGGGAATTACTTCTTCCCCTTCTCTTCAGAAAGGCAGATTTCAGGCTAAATATCCCTGCTGTTCTATTGCAATGATGCCTATAAATTTAAAATTGCAATAACTCTTAAAATACCACTGTCTTTTTGTAATTTAAACTGGACTATTTTTAATAGTGCCCTGCTAAGTGGAAATTTCCCCAACCCAGTTTGGCTGATTTAGATAGTAGGCAGGGCTGATCCTGATAAATACATCAGTGGAGAACTGGGGCTGGGAAAATCTGGGTTTGTGGGTTGCAATTGAAAGTTGGAACAGGGGGACCAATTTTGCTATTGGGTCTGCATGGAGGTATCTATATAAGTCACCATGAATGGAGTATGAGTTAATTCATTTCATTGCAGTATTTTCTAAGTGCTTAAGACTAAAAATTGAACAGTACTTTAACAGAATTATTATCTGAGAATAGATTTGAATTTATTAATCTCTGAGTCAGGAATTCATAGGGAAGGCTTGTTGTAAAAATAAGATAGGGTGGTACTATGAGCAATTGGCTTTAGAAGATTCATATTATCCTATCTTCTATTCAGAAAATGGTTCCTCCAAGGGATCTAAGTTTTAATTTTAATAAGATTAAATTCCATTATTTAAAACAATTAGTCTTTAAAAAAGTAGAAAATCATGTTCAATATAGGTATAGCAGAAGTATACTTACGTTAGCTAAGTTGCTCAAGAAAAAAAAAGGAAAATGTTTTTGTTTCCAAGAAACAAAAGCAAATGTTAGGATTGGCTGATGAGCATGCTGAGCTTGGGTAAATGGCCACTTTCCAGGCATGGTCTTTCTCCTGGTCTTCTCTACCTTATTTTCCCTGCTCCATTTGCTGTCTCTTTGGTAGAGGCCCACTGGTGGCAGATATCTCCAGTAGAATTCAGAGACAGACACTAGATTGTCTAATTAATTTATTGATTATTTAGTGACACAACATTATCCTGTGATTATGGGTAGAAGATCTGCCTTATGTTTCCATGCGATACGTCACAATATCTAGATTGCATTTTTCTGTGGCTGGATTTCTGCTCATTTGTACGTTTTGGCACAAAACAAATCCTCATATATTTAAAGACAAACATCCTTACTTGTTCTAAATGTTCTGGCCAACTCCCCCACCCCTTCCTTCACTAGATGAAGGAATAGAAAGATGAAAGTAAAGAATGGGACCAATTTTCATAAATTTCAACATCACAATTTAAACAACTTCATAGTTTGGAGATGTTAAAAAGCCACCTTACCAATAATCAGTCTATGATTTGTGTTCTAAAACTATAATACCATTAAAACCACTACCACCCCCTTGATTCTAAGACAGCCCCATTCTAAACTGTTAAAATAATCTTAATGGACTGAGTTGCTTTTGACCATTGACCCAAGGGAGGATTAAATTAAGCTTTTTTTGTTTACCTCATTTTTTAAAATCTTCTATGTACAAAAAACAACAACAGTAAATTCTTTATAGATTTTCTAAGGACTATTTGATAAACTTCACAGGAAGAAACGAGATAGATAACTTAGGCTTTTTTTCAGTGATTTCAGGAAGACTAGGTTACATTAAAAAAAACCTGTTTAAATGTGGTGTAGAATTTCATCGCTCAGCATCTGCTTCTCTAATTTCAATACTGAGCTCTGGGCATCCCCTGTTGGAGACCAACCCTGTCTGACTTGTTAAGCTACTTGAGAAAGGAGAGTATCTGAAGTCTGCAACAGTTCAAGAAAAGAAAATTGTGTGTGTGTGACTGCCTGTGTGTGAGTGTATGGAGGGGGGGGGAGCAGCCTGATTCTAATACACCTAATTAGCCATTGGCAGACTCTTAATTGCATACATTAGGATGATTCCATAGTGGAGATTAATTCTAAATATACCCAAGCAGCTGGTTAAGATGCCATGGATTACAGTGTGGACTGTACTTTTCCACTTAATTAGATATCAAAATTAAGCAGCAACAAGCATTTTGACATAACGGGGATCAAGCCGCCGCTCGGCATCCCAGAGCTGCACTAAAGTGACCGCTAAACAGAGCCGCACAGATGGAGAGATATTAAATGCCGCACTGGAAAGTAATTTCAAATAATAAAATATCAATATTTACATTTTAATTACCCCTACTGAGAGCCGCTCTGTCATTTTCACTATTGCCGACACAGCAAGGGGTAGTGGAATGACATTGCAGCTCTGACAGCAATGACTATTTTGTTTCCATTAAAGAATGACAAGTGTTTTAGAGGCAGTGACACCCAGTAGGTGAACAAGAATGACAACCAATCAGAAAATTCCTATTAAGGGAATAAATGACTCGACAAAAGAACTTCAAGCAGCCAACTCCTCGATGAACCAAGCATTTAATCGGTTCTAAATTTTCTGGCAAAAGTTTATAATTAAAAGGCACCCAAGGGAACCCTCAGCAGAGTACAAAATATTTAAAAAACATAACACATATTATGTGAAATCCATATCAAATCACCAAGAGGAGGAGGCAGTATTCTAGGCATTGAGGAATGCAGATGGCTCTGTTTTAGAAGCAGGAGAATTTCAATCTCAATAGTGTACTTCACAGGTTCTTCATTTGAGTTTCTTCAGTTTTATTACCACCTTGATAAGTTCCTTTCAGACTTGAGCCATATATTGATTTTTCAAATGGTCACATAAGAAACCCATCAATATAAATGTGACGGGCTATAAGTTGTTTAAAATTACCATTTTTAACAATATCTAGACAGCACATATTTATTTCTTCATTTATTTTCATTTGTTGGTCTTTCCTTGTGGCTCAGTTAAAATACAGCATTTTAATAAAATCAAACTCAAACCAATGATCTTCCCTGACTTCAGTATCATCGTGTAGACAGAAATAGTGTTTGGCATCGTTCCACTCTTCTCTATCACACTACCAGCAATAAGATTTAAGCTTACAACAAAGGACAGAAATATCAGTTGAAGACCTCTGCAGGATGGCATGATAGGTCCCTTCAGGAGGTCAGATAAAGAGAAATAAGGCAGACCATAAGAATTATGGTGCTTTATAACTATGTTTTAATTCTTGGTGGAGACTTGGGGAGGGTGAAAAATGGGCCTCTCCGAAGTTCAGGAAGGCTGGAAATGGGCCTGTTTCCAGCTTCCAGAGAGCCTTCGGTGCCCAGGCAGGGCAAAAACGCCACACCCACCATGGTGCAGGAGGCTGGCTAGGCCATGACCACCATGGCCACATCCACCGAGCAACTGGGCAGAGAAACCTTTGCTAAACTTTTTGAAGCCCACCCCTGGACAAAGGTGTGGACAAGCCCACCCTCGGTCAAACTGTTCAAACTGTGGCAAAAGTGGCAAACTTCTATCATTGCAGGTTAGCAACAAAGCCCCACAGCAATTTACAGAACATAGCTGAGTTTCGCGGATCCACCAAAGCTAAATAATAACTAACCCAGGCACAACCTGAATGGGAAATCATTAAAAAAAATCCCAAGCTCTTGACAAATCTGGAAGGTTGAAATAGTATTCCTAGATGAAAGAAATCCCTTCTAGCTTATTTCCAAGAAGACAAAACACATATTAATAAGGCCACACCTGGAATACTGCATCTAGTTTTGAGATTACATTACAAAAAAGATGTTGAGGCTTTGGAAAAAGTGCAGATACATGCAGAGCAACTAGGATGATTAAAGGCCTGGAAATTAAAACGTTTGCAGGAATTGGTTATAGCCAGTCTAGAAAAAAGAAGGACTAGGAGTTAACATGATAGCAGTATTCCAATATTTGAGGGACTGCCACAAAAAAGAGGAGGTCAACTTATTTTCCAAAACACCAGAAGGCAAGACAATAAACAATGGATGAGAACTAATCAAAGAGAGAAGCAATCTGGAATTAAAGAAAAACTTCCTAACAGTGAGAACAATCAACCAATGGAATAACTTGCCTTCAGAAGTTGTGAGTGCTTCATCACTGGAAGTTTTTCAGAAGAGACTGGACTTGTCTAAATTGTATAGGGTCTCCTACTTGACCAGGGGGTTAGACTAGAAGACCTCCAAGGTCCCTTCCAGCTCTATTCTGATTCTGATTAGATCACCTTTTTTCTTTAATGTCAAACCTTCCAAACTTCCATAGCTTAGTTTAAAAAAAAAACATATAGGAGATGTCTCTACTTCAAACTTTCAAAGTGTAAAATGTTTCCCCAATCTGTCACTCCTATAGGGATTGATGCCATACTTCCCAAGATCCCATTCACGACACTAGTTCACAATTCAGAGAGTTGTGCCCCAAAATATCTGCAGGGTATCAAGTTCAAGAAGGATGGAATAGAGATTTTTAAAAATAGTTCAATAAAATATAGTGCATAATTAATACAATTTTCCCATACTGTGTAATGCCTTAGGTAATATTAATGCAACTCAGTTACGAATGTGACAAATTACCAGGCAAGACATGCAGTTAAGATTCCAGTCTAAAATAGTGGAGGAAGAAACTTACTAACATTTGCTTTGATAATTTTCAAACAATGAATATAACTTAATCTGCAGAGTAATCCATGGATGCTAGTTACCTACAAAGTTAGTTACCTAACTAGTATTGTTTCACTCACATTATTTTGTGGAAACTGTACTCAGGAAGTGCTTCAAAACAACCCTTAACACTTTTAGAATTAGACCTTCCCCCTTCGCTGTGTTTTCAGCCACCAGCACCTTTAATTTCTGAAAGAGCCACGGTTGAAAATCTTAATTAATTGTTCCATACTGCTTCAGGATCATTATGCAATGTAATAAAGGCTGTGTAATTATGAAATTTTACAGCCATTACCAAGGCTGATGGCTCGTATTTCATCCTCAGCTGGACCCAAAGGCTTTTAGCCACTCAGCTTTTCTTTGATGAACTTAGACAGATCTATCAGGCCCAAACAATATCCAAGGCAAGGCAACTATAATAGCTACCTACGGATGAAGCCACAGATAAAGATAAACTATAAATCTACACACAGATGCAGGCACATTGCTCCAAAATGACAGAAGGCAGAGAATGCAGTATGTACTTGGAAAAGATTTCCAAAACCATGAATTCAATCTTTTTCTTCCTTTTTTAGTCATTGTAGAATTACTTGGAGTTCTTATACTGTGAATTCCTCTGAAAGTTCTCTAGGGTGAAGTGAGGTGGGAGGCAAATAAACAATTTTTTTGGATATATTTCTGATGGGGACTTCCTCATATAACAGAATAATAAAGT
The DNA here is from genome assembly GCA_023653725.1 of Bungarus multicinctus. Taxonomy (NCBI): domain Eukaryota; kingdom Metazoa; phylum Chordata; class Lepidosauria; order Squamata; family Elapidae; genus Bungarus; species Bungarus multicinctus. Next base: position 48,768,570 of record CM042836.1, read on the forward strand.
TAGAATGGATCTTGGCGTTCTTCTAGTCCAACACCCTTTTATAAAATAAAATAAAATTTTATTTTATTTATTTATTTTAGAAAATTTATATAGCCACCCACTCACTCACAGAGACTCTAGGCGGTTTATAAACATTTGATCTGTAAGCTCTAGGCCCGTGTTGGCGAACCTATGCCACGCGTGCCAAAAATGGCATGTAGAGCCATTTCCCTGGCAGACGAGAGGTCACCTAGAAGAGCCCCACTGTGCATTGCCCGACAGTTGATTGTTGGATATCTGGCATGCACGCACAGGGATGCGCTGTATGTGAGGGGATCATATGCGCATGCACAGATGTGCTGCGCATGAAATGTGCACGCTTGTGCAGATGCGCGGTGCATGAGGAGGGAGTCGCGTGTGCATGTGCAAAGATGCATAGGGTGTGAGGGGGGAATCGCGCATGCATGCGCAGATGCGTGGCACATGAGGAGGGTTGTGCACACATGAGCAGGGGCATGGGGGCCCCCAGTATGCATTGCCTTCTGGGTGCTGGCACACGACCGTGCGCAAGCGAGCATGCGTGCAATTATCAGCATGGGAGCTGAAAAAGGTTAGTCACCACTGCTCTAGGCAGCTCACAGTATCATTTCAGACAAATGATTATCCAATATCTTCAGTATATATATTTATTTTTATTTATTTATTTACAAGATTTATATACCTCCCCCTCTCCCTGCGGGACTCAGGGGCGGTATACAGACATTTAAAAATGCAAAAATATTAGGTGATTGAATAAATAAAAATAAAAATGAAACAAGGATGTATAAATAAGGAATTAAAACCAATTTAAGATCGAATTTAAAACCCCATAAAACCCTAGGCCAGAACGGCTTGATGGAATAAGTGAGTTTTTAACGTGCATCGGAAGGTCAAGAGGTCAGGGATGATCCTTATCTCTGGGGGTAATTTGTTCCAGAGGGAAGGTGCCCCCAAAGAGAAGGCCCATAGGGTTGCCAGCCGTGCAGCTGGCGGCACCCCGAGGAGACCCAGTCTATGGGAGCGTACCGGTCGATGAGAGATTGATGGTGGCAGTAGGCGGTCCCATAAATACCCAGGTCCCAAGCCATGGAGTGCTTTAAAGATGATAATTAACACCTTGAAAAGCACCCGAAAGACCACCGGGAGCCAATGCAGCTCGTGCAAGAGTGGTGTAACATGAGAGCTCTGAGAAGCTCCCAAAACCATTCATACTGGCCGCATTCTGCACCAGCTGAAGTCTTCGGGTGCTCTTCAAGGGTAGCCCCATGTAGAGAGCATTGGCATAATCTAGGCGGGAGATAACGAGGGCAGATGTGATTGTGCGAAGCGCATCCCGATCCAGAAAGGGCCGCAACTGGTAGATCCTATGGACCTGATAAAAAGCCCCACCCACCCCGGCGACGGCCGTAATATATTCTTCTAACGACAGCTGTACGTCCAGGAGAACACCTAGATTGCATGCCCTGTCTGTGGCGGTAAGAATTTCCTCCCCCACAGTCAGCGATGGAATTAGCTGGCTGTATCGGGGTGCTGGAAAGCACAACCATTCGGTCTTAGCTGGGTTGAGCTGAAGCCTGTTCTGTCCCATCCAACTCCACACAGCCTCCAGGCACCGGGTCATCACTTCAATGGCTTCGTTGGGGTGGCCTGGGGTAGAAATGTACAGCTAAGTATCATTAGCGTACTGATGAAACTCTACCCCAAAGCTACGGATGATTTCACCCAACCGTTTCATATAAATGTTGAACAGCAGGGGTGAGAGCACCGACCCCTGAGGAATCCCACAAATCAGGGGCCTCGGGGTCGATTTCTGCCCCGCTTGTCAACACAAATTGCAAATGATCAGAGAGGAAGGAGGAGAACCACCACAAAACAGTGCCCCCCACTCCCAACCCCTCCAGCCGCCGCAATAAGATATATATATATATGTACCATATGTACTATCTTTAAAAGACCTGAAAAACTATACACAATGAAGAATACAAAACTCAATAGAAATAAACAATAATATAACTAGCCTTTGTAGTTTACAGCATTTCCATATTTCTTGCTGGCTAAGTTTGGTAAAGTATAGCATGAGACAAGGCTATAAAGGCCACTCAGGAGTCGGTTGCTTTGATGAGGATTACAGAGAATGGAAAATGAGCTAAACTGCTAAAGCCAGATCACTACAACTCATTCATTCATTTCAAATTATATATGAGGCATTTCCAATACCTATGTGACCAATGTCCACCAGATAAGTATGATACTGCACATACTCAGAAGTGAATTGCCTTTGAACACCTTAGATGGTTACAGGGAAATGATTCTTTCTCAGGCTTTTAAAATGACAGTTTTTATTAGAGCTATCATTGATAAATAAATGATTTAGTACCTTCCTTTGCTATGAAAACTGCCAATACTACAGACAGATCCACTACAGGTTATATTCTCTGTTATGTCAATACTAAGCCTTTAAAGGATGAGTCCAAACAACTTTCTGGGTGAAGAGTTAATTGACCAATCAAAATTGGTTTACATTTACTAATCATTCATCAAATGCCTTTCAAAGACATCTTGAAACTTTTCTCTCTTAGAAGAAAGCATATGGGCTTCAGTTTTGTTTAAGGACTTTAACATTTCTTGCGGATTTTCTTTTATTGTATATATTCTTATCCTGGCCAAGCCCAATCTCCTTCCTAGCTATCAGAACAAAATGACAACACTCACAGTTGAACAGCTGCTACTACTAAACACTTGTAAATAAAAGTAAGTATTGCACTGTTTATTGTTATGTGTTACTAAATCAGTTCAATATGTTATTTGGAAGTTAATGGATAAAGTATCCTAGAAAAATCTTTTGGACATATTACAGTTACTATAAAGCTTTGACAATCAGTATATTATTTTTAACATCAAAATCATTATATCTTGTTATAGACATCAACACTAACTAAACAGATTTGGGCATTTAGCAGCACCAGTTATCTCTCTACATATCTCTTGCCAAATCAATCTTTATAGTTTTTTTTCCTTTTATTTTGATTAATGATGGCATTAATGATTTTCCTATTAACATAAGGCCAAAATATGCCACAAAATTTTTTCTGATCTTCATGAGATGATTGTTGATCATCTGTTATCTTTTTTTTTTTATGGTAACTGACCATAATAGAGATAAAATGATAACTTGTGAATAGAATAGGCAGGTGGGGAGTGATTTTTAAGCTGGCAGCCCTAATGGAGTACACACCCACATTCTAGCTCAATGTATTTCTTTGCCCATATCTCACTTTTCTTTAATGGTTGCCATGTATCTTAAAACTAGTGCATTCTATAGTTTGCTGCCCATTGTGCACACTCATAAATGATTCCATGAAAATTTACAAGATTATTAAGAGAAGCACAAATAAATAAATAAACAGGGAGGGTGGTGATCTTTGATTTATATTCTTCAACAATAAGGATGAACAGCAGGTCAAGTGTGTGCATATGTTTCCACAGCATTTCTTATCCCACTTTACTAAAAACATGAAAATTTGCATATGATTGTAAATCTTTTCCTCTCTGCACTGCTCTCTAGTAAATTACAGACTAGATTGCTGCAGATTCAAAACCTCAATGAAGTCATTTTAAAACATGCCTCAGTGATTATTCACTAATCCATTATTTACTGATACATATGAAAACATGTAAAATACCTTGATTTAAGACTTTGAGTTGCAAAGAAACTTAGAAAATTTAGTAATAAGAACAGACCTATGGAAAAAACTATATTATTCAAGGCTCTGTGAAATCATTGGGATATATCTACACACAATATTTTCCTATGGGTTCTGTCTTGGCCAAAGGAAGAATCTAGATAGAGAAAGCCTCACATTTGTCTTTCCTTCCTCCCACTCCTATTTAAACATGTGCCTTTATGATCAGTCTGTATTGGCATGCTTGATTTCAAAATATGAGATTTTAGAAGGATTTAGAAGTTTGTCATGAAAGGGCATGGGAAATATTGAGCCATTTCTTGGTTTACTAGGCATTGCAGTGGTTTGACCAAGCACACTGAAAGAATTGTAATCCTTCCCATTAAATATTAAAATAAGTGAGAACCACAGTTTATCATTTAATCCTGGCAAATTTTGACTATCATATGGTTTCAATATGATTAACCAATTATCAATATAAGTAGAATCCTAGAATGTGATTTTGTCGTAAATTATTTTGAAATACAATTTGCTCTTCTATGACCCATATCATCTGAAACAAAATATATTTGTTTGGGGAAAACATTTCTTTGTTTATCAACTTATTGGTCAAATTGTATTATTTTGCTGATGCAGCCAATCGGGAGTTTGATTTAAACACAGGCACACATGAATGATCCATAAATGAACAACCTTAGTTAACTGATGTGACATTTATTCAAATGATTCTTTCTTAACATACACGAGGCCTTTATCATCTGTGGCATGAATCAGAAGTATCATAATCACCATGAGCAAATATTCTTCTAACAAGCAAGGAAAGTTGTGCAGCAAACTAAATCTTGATCGAAATTATGTGTTCAGGAAAGCTGTATGTCTGATGCAGATGTCTGCAGCTCTTGTAACTGTTAAGCTTGTGTTAAGAATGTTTTACACATCTGATTTTATATATGAAATATGCCACAATTGAACTATTTCTAAAATATGCAGTGATTTCAAAGCTCCATGCTCCTTCTCCCCATCAGCAAATCAGCAGTTTTTCAAAGATATCTGGATAACCTAGGAATATGACATTCACATTCACCACTGTGTTGAGATTCAGGGATTCTCTCTTTGGAGACAGCACCATTAATAAGAAAGATATGGTTCACTATCTTGGGTATTCTTCAAAGTGTTATTAATTAGATAGAAAACATTTCCCTCTGGGATACAGGAAGATACTTGCTACCTTTATGGCCCAAAACTACAGCACATTTACAGCAGCTAAGGTAATTGTTACTCATTGCAGCTTCCGTTATCAACTTGCCAAGGAGAAGCTGGGAAAGGTTTTTAGATTGTGATCTTTTTCACAATATTTTAATTGTGCTTTGTAATCTGCTACATTAAAGAAGACCTCTGCTATCTTATGAGATCATGGACAAAATGCAGATTGTATCCATTTTAATCAAAAGAAGAGCTTTTTTTTTTTAATTAAACAGGGAATTCAGGACACGCAGTAGTGAAATCTAATGAGACCAATGACCCCTCTAGTGATTTTCCCCAAGCCTAGAATCTTCCAGTTGAATACAGATATTACTACAGGTAATCCTAAACTCACAACAGTTCATCTAGTGACTGTTCAAAGTTACAGTGGCACTGAAAAAAGGGACTTATGACTATTTTTCATACTTACGATTACTACGGCATCTCCATGGTCATGTGATCAGAATTCAGAGGCTTGGCCACTGGTTCATATTTATGATCACTGCAGTGCCCCAGGCCCAATTTAACAAGCAAAATCAATTGCAGTGATTCACTGAACAACTGTGGCTTTATTAAAAAAAACTGTATGAAGAGAAAAGTATTTATAGTTCTCTTCGCATATACAGTATTTGGCAAATGTGTGTGTGTATATTCATGCATATGCGAGGCAGACAGAACATGTTTTTTTAAACTCATTTGAAAATAAGCTCGCAACAAAACCGACAAAAAGCAGCGCAGCAGTGATATCTGACTAGTTTTGACATTTTTGGAGTTATTCTGATCTTTCCAAAAGAAACATATACTAAAATTTTATTTATATCCCTTATATTTTATTTTAAAATGTTAAAAATGCCTATTATTTGCCAGTGTACTTGGAATATCTCCTGAGGATTTAAAAAACAAACAAACAAACAGAAGGTATATATTATCTCTGTGAATAAAAATACCTTCAAATATCCGTTCTGGTCTGTTAAATAAATACATATTTATAAATAGCTTCTAAAATGTGTATTATTTACCCAGTGGACTGCAAGGGCCCATTCCATGCCTATATACTTAAATACATAATTACCCAATGTAATAAAGTCATTATAATAGTATTCTCTGGGAGGGGAGGAAGGAAAGAAAAAAAACAGTAGATAGCCATAAAAATAATTTTAACCTATTATTTTAATTTTTGCTTTAAAATTATGAAATATTTGCATAATGATAGACCATCATTTCTAAGTTTTCAGGCTACAGCAACAAAAATCAGACTTAATATTTTCCATTATACAATGGCTGAATGGTTCCAATTTGACTTATTCAAGAACAAAGCTTTATCGCAAGTTCTTACCACAAAGATGTCAAAAAAAATGTTGAGTTGATATTTCTGAAAAGCAAGGGCTAAAATACATGTTAGAATGATTCACATTGCCCTACTTTTCACTACATCCTGACAAAATCAAGACTTTGGGTCACAGCAATGTGTCAAATTCTCCAGCAGTATCTTCTGCTAAATCACCATCAGCTAGGAAGAAAGCCCGGCATATTTTGGTTGTGTTACTATGCAAATACAATTCTCCCATTATGTGATAAAGCAGATAAATACAGCAGGAAGGATGGATATGAAATGAATGATGAGAAATGGGCCAGTGATTGAGCAATGATTGAAAAAAAAATAGTAGAAACACTTTTGTATACTTCCTAGTGCTAATGTGAGCTATTAAGCACAGCACTCATTGATATGTAAATGTGAATCTTTATTTTGAAGACCAGATGATTAATTCATCCTGCACAATGATCATTGTATTTAAAGATCCTATACCAAATGAATCATTTTGTTCTGTATATATTGTACAGAAGCAGCGTTATGATACATACTTCTTGCACAGTTAAACAATATTTCTGAATTCCTGGAAACATGAGATTATTATTCAAAAGTATGTGTTTCTGCCATTTTTTTCAATTAGGTTCATTATTGATTTGATGAAAAAACAAATTAAACACACTGTGGTAGTATATCAATTGGTTAGATAGTAAGCAAAAGGTTCAATCTCTGAGCTTTCTAACCACATGATTTTATCCTTTTTTCAAAATATGTTTTTACAGACTTTGAGAAATAAAAATGGAAATTCAAGAGGCTTTTATAGTCTTAATTGAAGAATGTAACATGAGTTCAATTACCTGAAAAAAATGCAGAGTGATGTGAGGTTTTGTTGTAGTAGATTTATTTTATTTTATTTATTTATTTATTAGATTTATGTAGCTGCCAATTTATCAAAAAGTAACTTTGGGAAGTATATACAAAGCAATCATTACACCATATAAAAATCATCATTAAAAAAAGAAAATATAAAAAGTTTAAAATACAGGTGAAACTCAAAAAATTAGAATATCGTGCAAAAGTTCATTTAATTCAGTAATGCAACTTAAAAGATGAAATTAATATATGAGATGGACTCATTACACGCAAAGCTCTGGACCGAGTTGTGCCTCTCTGACCCGGCACAGATCCCATCCAGCTCCGTGGTTTACGGAGGAGCTGAGGGAGATGAAGTGCTGGAAAAGATGTCTGGAGAGTGTTTGGAGGGCTAGCCACGCCGAGTCCAGCCGGACACAGATGAGGTCCTATATTAGGACCTACCTTGTGGCGATAGAGGCGGTGAAGCATTCGCATTTCTCCGCCCTTATTGCGTCGGCAGAAAATCAGCCTGCTGCTCTGTTTAGAGTGACCTGCTCCCTGTTTGAGCCAAGAGTGCAGGAGGACCTCTTGCAGGGCAGGACAGAGGAGTTTTCCTGATTTCTGCACGACAAAATCGCTCAGATTCGGAGGCGGGCTGGACTCCAATTGGGTGGTCCCAGGGGAGGTGTCCGGAGCAAGTCTTGAGACTATTATCTGGGAGGAGTTTGACCCTGTGACCGCTGAGGGTGTGGACAGGTTGCTGGGGGGCTGAATACCACCACATGTTTGTTGGACCCGTGTCCCTCCTGGTTGGTTTCGACCGCCAGGGAGGTGACACGAGGCTGGCTCCAGGGGATTATCAACGCTTTGTTGAGAGAGGGGTCGCTCCCTACTGCCCTGAAAATGGCAATGATGCGGCCCCTCCTCAAGAAGCCTGCCCTGGACCTGGCTGTTTTAAATAACTATCATCCAGTCTCCAACCTTCCTTTTTTAGCGAAGGTTGTTGAGAGTGTGGTGGCGCGTCAGCTTCCTCAGTACCTGGAGGAAGCGACTTACCTCAATCCTTTCCAATCGGGCTTTAGGCCCGGGCATAGTACTGAAACAGCACTGGTTGCATTGGTTGATGACCTCTGGAGGGCCCGTGACAGGGGGTATTCCTCTGTCCTGGTCCTGTTAGATCTCACAGCGGCTTTTGATACTATGGACCATAGTATCTTTTTGCGGCGGTTGGAGGGGTTGGGGGTTGGAGGAATTGTCCTGCGATGGTTCTCCTCCTTCCTCTCCAACCGCTCACAATTTGTATTGACGGGGGGGGGAGAAGTCCATCTCTAGGCCCCTCATTTGTGGGGTGCCTCAGGGGTCGGTCCTCTCCCCTCTTTTGTTCAACATTTATATGAAGCCGCTGGGGGAGATCATCCGTGGTTTTGGGTGCAGTGTCATCAGTATGAGGATGATACTCAGCTTTACATCTTCACCCCAAGCCAACTCAACGATGCTGTGGAGGCTATGTCCCAATGCCTGGGGCCATGCGGATTTGGATGGGCGGGAACAGACTCTGGCTCAACCCTTCCAAGACTGAGTGGCTGTGGTTTCAGGTGCCTCGATATAGTCAGCTGACTTCATTGCTGGCTATTGGGGGAGAGATCTTACCCCCCACAGAGAGGGTTCGCAATTTGGGCGTCCTCCTGGATGCACAGCTATCTTTAGAAGAATATATTATGGCCGTCTCCAGGGGGGCTTTTTATCAGGTTCGCCTGATTCACCAGTTGCGGCCCTTTCTGGATCGGGACGCCTTATGTACGGTCACTCATGCCCTTGTCACCTCTCGCCTGGACTACTATAATGCTCTCTACATGAGGCTCCCTGCAGGGAGCACCCGGAGACTCCAACTGGTACAAAATGTGGCTGCATGGGTGGTTATGGGGGCATCACGAAGCTCCCATGTGACGCCTCTCCTGCGTGAGCTGCATTGGTTGCCGGTGGTTTTCCTGGAGACTCCTAGAAGTAGGGCCTTCTCTGTGGGGGCCCCCGCTGTCTGGAATGGTCTGTCTCCGGAATTACTCAATAACATGGACCTGATAGCTTTCAGACGTGCATTAAAAACCTGGCTCTTTGAGCAGGCCAGCCTAGGCTGAAATGGGATTTTTAATGTAATTTAGTATTTGTGTTTTAAATTGGGATTTTAAAATTTGGGTTTTAATAATTTATTGGGGGAGGGTATAATTTTAGACAGCCTAATGATATTTAATTCTTTTTAACTTTTATAATTGTAATAAAGTTTTATGGTTGGCTGTACACCGCCCTGAGTCCTTCGGGAGAAGGGCGGTATATAAATATAATAAATAAATAAATAAATAAATAAATACATAAATAAATAAATAAATAAATAAATAAATAAATAAATAAATAAATAAATAAATAAAACAAAATAGTTCAAGCCATGATTTGTCCTAATTGTCATGATTATGGCTTACAGCTCATGAAAACCCCAAAGCCATAATCTCAGAAAATTAGAATATTACATGCAATCAATAAAACAAGGATTGTACATAGAACAATATCAGACCTCTGAAAAGTATAAGCATGCAGATGTACTCAGTACTTGGTTTGGGTCCTTTTTGCAGCAATTACTGCCTCAATGCGGCATGGCATGGAAGCTATCAGCCTGTGGCACTGCTGAGGTGTTATTGAAGACCAGGATGCTTCAATAGCGGCCTTCAGCTCTTCTGCATTATTCGGTCTCATGTCTCTCATCTTTCTCTTGGCAATGCCCCATAGATTCTCTATGGGGTTCAGGTCAGGTGAGTTTGCTGGCCAATCAAGCACAGTAATCCCACGGTCATTGAACCAGGTTTTGGTGCTTTTGGCAGTGTGGGCAGGTGCCAAGTCCTGCTGGAAAATGAAGTCAGAATCCCCATAAAGCTCATCTGTGGAAGAAAGCATGAAGTGCTCCAAAATCTCCTGGTAGATGGCTGCATTGATCCTGGACTTAATGAAGCACAGTGGACCAACACCAGCAGATGACATGGTTCCCCAAATCAACACAGACTGTGGAAACTTCACACTGGACTTCAAGCATCTTGCAGTGTGTGCCTCTCCATTCCTCCTACAGACTCTGGTTCCTTGGTTTCCAAATGAGATGCAAAAGTTGCTCTCATCAGAAAAGAGGACTTTGGACCATTGAGCAACAGACCAGGTCTATTTTTCTTTAGTCCAGGTAAGATGCTTCTGACATTGTTTGTTGTTCAGGAGTGGCTTGACAAGAGGAATACGACATTTGAAGCCCATGTCCAGGATCCGTCTGTGTGTGATGGCTCTTGATGCACTGACCCCAACCTCAGTCCACTCCTTGTGAAAGTCACCAACACTTTTGAATGGCCTTTTCCTGAAAATCCTCTCCAGGCTGCAGTCATCCCTGCTGCTTGTGCACCTTTTTCTTCCACATTTCTCCTTCCACATAACTTTCTATTAATGTGCTTTGATACAGCACTTTGGGAACATCCAACTTCTTTTGCAATTACCTTTTGAGGCTTTCCCTTCTTATGGAGTATGTCAGTGATGGTTTTCTGCACAACTGTCAGGTCAGCGGTCTTTCCCATGATTGTGATTCCTATTGAACCAGACTGAGACACCATTTAAAGGCTCAGGAACCCTTTGCAGGTGTTATGGCTTAATTAGCTGATTAGAGTGGGACACTTTGAGCCTGAATATTGAACTTTTTCACAATATTCTAATTTTCTGAGGTTGTGGATTTGGGGTTTTCATGAGCTATAAGCCATAATCATCACAATTAGGACAAATCATGGCTTGAACTATCTTGCTTTGCATGTAATGAGTCTATCTCATATATTAGTTTCACCTTTTAAGTTGCATTACTGAAATAAATGAACTTTTGCACGATAGTCTAATTTTTCAAATATACCAGCTACAGAGAGAGTGCAAATATGAACTACAATGGAACCATCTCAGAATGTTACCAGTTTCCTGGAATCCTCAGGCCTTGTGACAAAGCCAAGTCCTGAGGGACTTCCAAAATGATACCAAAGTTGGAGCTAATCCGACTTCAGAGGGGAGAATGTTCCATAAGATGGATGCACAACAAAGAAGGCTCCCCTCATGGGACCCTGCAAATATTAAATTGCTGGCAGACAGTACCAACAATATGTCTTTTTTGCCAAATTCAATGGTGTAGACTGAAATAATCATGGAGAGACAATCCGCGATGAAGGGCTTCAATGGTTAAAACCAGCACCCAATTGAACCTGAAAACAAATGGCAGCCAATGTAGCTTATGGAGCAGAGATGTAATATGTGCTGTTGTAAGAACACACATAACTGCCCGTGTCACTATATTCTGACAGTTGAAGCTTTCAAGGGCAGCCACATATAGACTGCATCACAATAGTGCAATATGAGAAAGACTAGGGCAGGATTGAGCAACAATTCCCAATTCAGGAAAGGGGTGCAACTCCACACAAGATGAAGCTGTTCAAAGGTGCTCCTACCAAAATTGCCAGCTGTTCATCGAGCAGCTGGCAGACTTATTATTTATTTTTATTTATTTATTTGTCAATTGCTTACAAGATAATAGGAATAAGTAAAAATATAGTTATGAATACATGGATACATAGAAAAAATAAAAGAAAAAATAAAAATAAAAGAAACAATATGACAGGGACAGTAGGCACGCTGGTGCGCTTATGCACGCCCCCTACAGACCTCTTAGGAAAGAGATAAGGTCAATAGTAGACAGTCTAAGGTTAAAGATTTTTGAAGAAACTACAGAGTCAGGTAGAGTTTTCTACCTGTCAATGAATACTTCAGCTTCAACCATAATAACACAAGAGCAAACAATAGATACAAACTCAAGGTTAATCACACCAAACTTGATTGCAGGAAATATGATTTCAGCAACAGACTGGTCAATGTCTGGAATACTCTACCTGACTCTGTGGTTTCTTCCCCAAACCCCAAAAACTTTAACCTTAGACTGACTACTATTGACCTCACCCCTTTCCTAAGTGGTCTGTAGGGGGCGTGCATAAGTGCACCAACGTGCCTACCATCCCTGTCCTATTTTTCTTTTCTTTTTTTTATTTTTCTTATATGTATCCATGTATTCATAACTATGTTTTTACTTATACCTATTATCTTGTAAGCAATTGACAAAAATAAATAAATAAATAAATAATAAACAAACAAACATAATATTCCAGATATTGACCACTCTGTTGCTGAAGTCGTATTTCCTGCAATGAAGTTTGGTGTGATTAAACTTGAGTTTATATCTATTGTTTGCTCTTGTATTGTTATGGTTGAAGCTGAAGTATTCATTGACATGTATGACATTCTAGACATATTAGTCTATATTAGTCTAGAACCATTCCCACATTGTGCCATGGATTGGTCTGGGTCCCTGCCACCCTATCTAGCACCAAACAGAGCTAAATCCCAGAACCAGAGAGAGAGAGAGAGAGAGAAGGAAATCACAGGTGTCAATGTATTGAGTAAAATAAAGAGAATATGAAAAGAGAAGAAATGATAGAAATATTGAAAAGCAAACAAGCAAACAAGAATATTTTTTTACAAACAATCCATAATCATTTTGGTTGTACAAAAAGTATTGGAATACTGTAATTTGAAAAACATTCAATCCAGTAGAGAGAGAGGGAGAAACTGGGGGAGAGATGGCTATCCCCTGCCGTCACCCTTACCTTCTCAGGCCAGGCGAGGGGGGGGGGAGCATGAGGGACAGGAGGACCAGCCACTGCAGGCATATCAGGACAAAGGAGAAGCCCCGGGACATCCGCCCACCCACCTGCTGGCTGGCTGGGACAGGCTGGACTGGAAGAAGCGCATCAGCCGGTAGAAAGCAGAAAATGTGCTCCGGTAGGGCAGGCGGATGTCTCAGGGCTGTTGCACATGCATACTGCATGTGTAGCAGCTGCACACGCAGTGCACATGTGCAGCAGCTGCACATGCAGTGCACATGTGCAGCAGCTCTGGGACATCTGCCTGAGCTGCGCCATGGCACCACGTGGTCAGGAAAGCCAGGAGAGCGAGCAGAACAAGCAGGACCAGGCGACCCAGTTCGGGGATGTGGCAGCCAGGGGTTGCTACCAGTTCTGTGACCCACAGCAAATCACCGCTACCAGTTCTCCCGAATAGGTGAGAACTGGTTGAATGGGACTAAGATTGTTGGGGAAAATATGCTGACATTTATAAGCCTATGGAATGGTATATAATGCTGTTGTTATTGCTATTCCAATTAAAGAAAAGACAGAACACAAATATTTTTTCAAGGCAGCTTGAATGGTTTCTTACAAAAAATGGAATAGATTTATACAGTTAATAAATATTTATTATCCTTGCAGCCACCCAAAGATCAAAAGAAAGGCCATTAGCAGTCCTTCTATTAAAATGAAACTGTACTAATGCAATTTGGAGCCACCAGGTCTGGGGGTCAGGAGGTGTGGCTGAACCTATATAATAGTTATGCTGATTTATCCCTATTGAGTATGTTTTTACTGTTTATGCATGCATTGCTATTTCCTGATTATTACTTTTTTTGATTTTTTTTTTTAAAAATTATCAGTTATCAGTCATGAATTTGAGATGGGCATACATATAAATTTAAATAAATAAATAAATAAATAGGAATATGTCCCGTGTTTCAAATGTTATGCATGTGGATATTGTTTTTCATATTGTTTAAATAGCTAGAAAGCAGAAATAATCCCGCCTGTGGCTGACAAGTAATTCTTCACACTATTCCATAATCTACTTCATTGATACAACTGCTTTGCCAGGAAAACAAGGAAAACATCCTCATGCCAAGAATGAATTACAAAACAAGGAAAAATTTCCCTATGCCAAGAGTGAATTACATGCAGCTTTTGCTGAGCAGTTCACATTTTCATAGCTGCAAAGTCTACATTCTGTGTCCCTGACATTTCCACTGGCTAAAGGACTCGTTGGAATTTGGCTTCCTAAACAAGCGAACCCTCCTACCATAGAAAACTTTTACCTAATTTACACTTAATTTATTTGGAAAATCAAATCAAAAGGCTGCTGGGACCAAAATTATCCTGACTGTGGTTGCTGCTGCAATTTTTTTTTTGCAGTGTTTTGCCAGCAGGTAACCTACCACATATGTGTGTTATTTTTTTTTCCTAATGGGGGATGAGAAGAATGAATGGCATGACTGCAAAAGAATTGTATCAGTGGCTAGGAAAATGTACAAATAGAGGATTCAAACTTCAGATTGATTTATCAATTTGAACATATACTTTTCTGAAGGTCAAATATAGAAAAACCTAGTTTCAGTTCACTAATAATCTGTGCTGGGGATGTGTGATGCCCTCTCAAGGAATGATCCTAAGCATGGATTTCTAAGAGAATCCATCACAAAGCACTGTCTTTCTGGTTATATCACAGTTTCCCAATTGTTCACACTCTGGCTGACTGTTTTTATGTAGGCTCAGCTGCAATGCAATATCTTCTGTATAGTGCTAGATGTACGGAGAACCTAATTCTCAATTCCACTGAAGCAAATCAATATTTGTGGAGATAGGTGATATTTGGAATTGGGAAATATGATCAGGTAAACTTGAAAGTTAACAAGTCAAGCAAATAAATACGTAGCTAGAATGTAAAACTGGTGCTTCAATGTTTCTGAGGATGCTTGATTATTTCCAGATTAAAATATACTCCCCAAAAGTGATACTGTATTGTGAAAGAACTACATTCAGGGGATTGTCTTACTTTGACAGAACAAAATTTATTATAGACATACACATTTTTAATTATTCACAAAATAATTCAACCTAAGACTAGGGAAAGAGTATAAAAAAAAAGCACTGACTGAAGTATGTAAATAAGTGTTGGTAATAATATGCTTCAAATCATAAACTCGAAAATTCTTAAAAGTTTACCAAGTAATTTTAAAACAAAGTAGATAAGACAGGGAATCCAGGAACAGCACATGATATTAAAAAGACAATTTAGGTTTTAGGTAAAAATTATATCCATATGATTCTGTCTAGTGATGCACATTTCTCAGTTGGTTAATTAGTACTTAAGAATCATTGAAAAATCCAGTGACAATTGCGTCACCCATGTCCACATGGATGCATGTATTGTTTCTCCAATGGCAATGAAGATGGTTGTTGTAGACTCCAGTTACAACTCAGAAGAGAAAAATATTTATAGGTTTCTGGTTATATAAGCACTCACTTTCTGCTGTGTGTTTTGTTTGATGAAAGGGATGTTCTTTAGCTTGTTTGTTAAGCTATAGGAAACATAATCTAATCAGAGTAAATTTTATTTTAAAAAGTTAAAGTCCAGAAGATATACTATGACAATAAGATATATATTTTGCATCAAGGACACAGAGAACAGGAATTTATTCTTTTCTAAATGTTGCTGAATTGCAACTTCTCAAACTCGCAACCACATAATTAATAGTAGGAGATGCTGAAAGTTACACTTTATAAGTAGCTAATAGTGTCAATGGAGAGAGATACTGTATATTTGGATGCCAGAGTCCATGGTTACATAGAAAGATGGAAAAAAAACATTTTGGTTCTCAGAACCAACTCCTTCAAGAAATATTCTGGCTTGAATTTTTTTTTTAAAAAACAGTAAGTCAAAGAGTAGATTCAATAGAAAATCTAATACCAGTTACAGAGAGCAGATCAAAGTGCAAGCAGGAAAGAAAGTAGTTGGTAAAATCCACTGGAACAAGAAAGCAGGAAAATGATTGCAGTAACATAGCAGCAGAAGTGAGGCTCTAATTCAATGGTAGAGTACATGCTTTGCACGCAGATGTTTGTTTAGTGTTTGGCATCTCCAGAATGCCATTTACAAGTGAAGGATAAGGTACTGTATCTGCTGGAGAGTCTGAAAAATTGCTACCAATGAAAGAGAATAGTATGGAACTATATAAGCCTGTGGTCTGACTAAGGGAATGAAAATATGCAAAGACTATGACTTGAGAATTTTTGCCCTCTAGATATTAAATTACAAGTCCCATTATTGCTAGCCCCCATGGCCAAGAATCAGGAAAGAAAGGAGCTATTGTCCAATGGTATCTGGAGGTTTCACATTTTTCATTTAGAAGCTGTTAATTAGAAAATTTGCTATTTGAAGAGGATTTGCTCTGAAATAGAACAAAAGAATGACATTTTCCAGAACTTTGCCATCATCAGATTCCCTTCAGAAGTACTGTATGAATTAAGCTAATGTGGGAGATTTTCAAGTATTAGCAATTGCTCGTTTACTTTACTATTAACTCTATTTAGCAATCAACTAGTTTGTACATAGAACAGAATGAGCTGGAAGGGAACTTAGAGGTCTTCTAGTCCAGCCCCCTATTCAAGCAGGAGAACCTCTACATGTACTTGTGTATTATTGCTCCCCATTTTCAGCTCATAAATAATATAAAAAGTACCTGTGCAAGAAGGCAATATATAACAACTCAAAAATTCAGGAAATTCTTTTGGATACATGCCTCCCACACCAATCATTACATCTTATTTGTATCTTATTTGACATAAGAGAAATCATATTACATATTGATTTATGTACATACAAAATAAATACCAAAGTTCATCACATGACAACCAAAAAAAGTGACTGAATTTATTTAATTTACCTTAAGGCAAATGTAAACATTGAATAAAAATAGACCAATGGAAAGGCACACACATTCAAAGTAAGACAAAAGAGCTATTAATTAATTCTTAGGATGCACAAGAGGCAATCAATTATCTCAAATCCCTGATCAATTAGAAAAGGAAAACGATTTGAATTTCTATATCTTTGGGATGGGGGAAGGATGATTCAATTACTATTAGGTCATCTACAGTTTTATTCTGTCTTCTTTATAAATAGCTATACGCTAAATAAGTCATGAGCAAAAGAGAGAATGTATTAGTTAAAAATCTTAATTATCTGGACACTTTAAAGCAATACAAAATCACTTTTTGGCAAACATACCAAAACTAGATGACATTACCATCTATCATTTTGCTTCAGAATAGCTGATATAAGTTTCTCGATACAAAAAGTGTAAGTAAATAGACTACTCTCTTCTAAATAAGATATAAATAAAATAAGACTTTATCCTTTTTTTTAAAAAAGGAGTATATGTCTCTCTCTCTTTGTCTGTGAACATGGGTGTGTATATGTTGTATTTATAGTATGTGTGTATGTGTGTATGTATGTATGTATGTATGTATGTATGCATGCAGGCAATGGACACATACATGTTCATGATCCTAAGCCAATTTTCATGAAATAACATACCCATTAAACCCGTGTCTCATTTCTTGATGCAAAAATGTCATTTTTTGGAAAGAGCTTGTAATTTTTTTGTGCATGCTCTTTCTCTCTTACACATACACATTAGAGAAAAAGACACAGAAAGCAGTGTCCATTTGAAGCTTGTCTATGAACTTTGCATGAACCGCCAGAAATAATGTAGTGTGATGACAAGCCAGTTATACCTTCCACTAAATTTGCTGTCTGGAATGAACTGAAATAGTGTTTGGTTTGTGTAATTACGTCCATCTATCTTTATATTCCAGCGGCATATCGCAAATTGAAAATACTAAAAATTGACTGTTGGTTCTGATATTTAATGATTGCCAAAGACAAGACAATGATTTATTGGTTACTTACTGATGTGACACATTTGCATCTTATTAGACAGAGATTACTATTCTTTAAAATGCGGATGAGGCCTGATCATGTCTGATGGATTGATTTGATTTGCAAATGTAATCAAACTAATAAGAGGGAAAAAATGAGCAATAATGCCTTGTTTTTCAACTGGCAATCACTCCCCTGCCAACAACCCTGATATCCCTGACTAAGCAGCCTTCACACAGTCTTCCTGTCTCCTCAAATAAACAAAGGGAAGCAAAGAGGCTGATAAGATGATAACAAGCCATCTACCCTAGAACAGACGCTCCAAAACTATACAGAGGCATTAAAAGAATTGTGTTTTGAGAAGGCATAGGAAATAACTGCAAATGGCACAATTTTCTTAAATGTGAAACCTACTAACTAGAATTAAATCTCTATTTATATTTTAGAACAAAACCTAGGCTTCCTAGGTACAGTCAGTAATTTTGGACAAAACAAATTGGTTAATCATATTTTTTATGTTTACCTTTTGGAAAGAAAAAAACTGTTGCTCTGAGGGGAATTGATAGGATTCTCATTCTCAAGCCTCAGTTAAGTTTGTATGTATGTGTATGGAGAGGACAGGGATACATACAGAGAAGTAAACCTGCCATGTTGTTCGCTATCTACCATTTCATAGATGTATATGCTGGAGTTTAATTCTAAATGGTTTATAGAACTGATTGTAGGACATTTTTTTTACTGCCACTGTAGATCAAAGGAAAGGCCATTCTTAGATCAAAGGAAAGGCCATTCTTAGCTTGGCAGGTTTACTTTCCAGTATGCATCACACAGAGAACAGCTCTAAGTGGTGAATAGTTAACAACAATTCCTTGTAAAGGTTAAGGTAATGCTTCCTTTGAATTGTCTTCTTTTATGACATTATTTTTCAATTTCCAAGGCTAGCTTATTACCCTAAGATACCTTGTATCCAAGTATTAATTAGGTCCAATCCTGTTGCTGTTAAAAGCACATCTTTGTTTTTTTTTTCTGATAAACATCCAAGGGTATGAGAAGGGTAGGAGGAAAAGTCAGTGCGGTGTAGACATTAAAGTGTTGGACCAGGTTCACATCTACTCCCTGCAATGGTGTCTCAGAGCCATGAGGTTTTTGTAGTTTCTATTTTGTAGCCTAGTCTGTCTTACATGGTTCTTGTTAAAGGATTAAAATAAAGAAGACAGAACAATATGTTTGCCCTCTTGAGCCCTGCAGAAAACATAGGTATTAAGTGATAAGAAATTAAAAAAGAAATAAACAATTAAGATAAGATGATAAATTCTGGAAAAACGCTGAAATGAAATTGGATTTGGAACTGTTTCAAGTCACAATCTACTTGTGATAAATCATAAAAATGCGTTTACATTTTTTTTCCTAAAGAAATTTCAGGTCTCTTAAATCTAGTTTATAGTGAAGCAAATTTTAGAAAATGACAATACTAATCCCAGGATAACATCTACTTTATTTTTTTTAGCCTATCACAGATGGATCAATTTTCCTGAAAAGAAGCTCAAAAGAGAGCTTTTAGATGGAACCCTAACCTAGTTCCCAAAAATAACAGACCAATCAAGTGTCAGTTTTCACAAGGCTTTATCACTGAAAATCAACCCTTCCTTTCCTAGTTTCCACCATATACAAAATAAGACAAGGCAACCAGAGAGAGGAAAACCTTTCCTCTTACTTGCTGGATAACTAGCAGCAGGATGTAGGTAAATACATAATTTAGAAGAATTCTAATTTTTATTACAAGAGAAGACCTAGGGATGATGGCAACCTCTTGCTTTTTTTTCTTTTCTTTCATTGATCAGTGCTGCTGATTCCCATTTCCAGCAGCATTCAAAATACAAAGTAATGGCTTTTCTATGTCCCATAGAAAAAAGGGGTGCAGTGGCTCAGTGGCTAAGATGCTGATCAGAAAGGTCGGCAGTTCGGCGGTTTGAATCCCTAAGCACAGTGTAACAGAATGAGCTTCCGTTACTTGTCCCAGCTTCTGCTTACCTAGCAGTTCGAAAGCATGTAAAAATGCAGGTAGAAAAATAGGGACCATTTTGGTGGGAAGATAACAGTGTTCCATGCACCTTCGGCATTAAGACATGCCGGCCACTTGACCGTCTTCAGAAGCACTGGTTCTTCGGGTTTGTAACGAAGATGAGCACTGCCCCCTAGAGTGGAAACGACTAGCATGTATGTGTGAGGGAACCTTTACCTTTTATGTCCCATAAAAGATCTCTGGAAACAGAACTGTGCTGGGTTATCATCTTCCAGGATCATTAGAGTCTACCATTCACAAGGTGCATAATAACAAGCATTCAGTTGTAAATAATTTACCAAGCATGCCTTAGAATTAATAAAGTTTAATAAGATAAGACCACAACCATCCATGCCTCCATAACCAGCCATGGTGTTCTTCACCTCACAATAAAACGTTCCCTTGAAAAGAAATCACACAGCCTATTTATTTTTAATTTAATTTATTGAAGAAAGTGATGGTTAATAAATAAGATAATAAATTGGAAGAGAGGGGATTTTGTAACAGGACTGGGATAGAGAACTTGGAATAAATTAGTTGAAAATAAGTTGATTTCAGGTGAAATAGAAGAGAGCTGACACTCAGTGAAAATATTATTTTGTGAAATTTAAAATTCATACGAAATGTTGGTTTTGGGCCAGTCGTTCTCTCTCAGAGAAACGACCTCATAGGGTTGTTATTGTGGGGAAAATAGAAGGAAGGAGCATTAGATATGTTTGCCACCTTGAGTAATTTATAACATTATAAAATTAAAGGTGGGTAGGATATAAATAAAATAAAAAACAATAAGTGTGTAGTGGCTGTCTCTTTTAGTAATGTATAAGTAATCAGTTATATCCTCCCCTTCCCTGACTTTGTGTAAGAGTGACTGATATTTCTGACAACTTCTTTCACAAAAGTTTCTGAGGCTTACCAACTAAAGGGAAGGTATAAAAAAAGACACAAATTGAATGGACAAATTTGTTCCTTCAGATTCGTAATTTAGTACTAATTATCATATTTACAAGATATTCTCCATACATTGATTTCTGCATCTCAAGTCACTAAAGGAATTTATGTGCGGCTATCAATGTGCAAAAGATAATACTGACTATAAAAAATATCATTCCTATTTCTCTTGAAATTAAAAAAAAAATATTACTTTTGAAACTTAAGTTGTTTGGAAGTATTTGCATAAATTATGTCAATGCAAGAGTTAGAATACTGGTAGTCCTCGACTTACGACTGTTCGTTTACTGACTGTTCAAAGTTACAACAGCAGTGAAAAATGTGACTTAGGCCATTTTCACAGTTAGCACCCCCTCCGCCCCGATGATCATATGATAAAAATTCAGCTGCGTGGCAACTTTTTCATATTTATGACTGTTGCTTTGTCACAAGGCTATGTGATCACCTTTTGCAACCTTCTGCCAAGGAAAGTCAATGGGGAAGCCAGATTCACTTAAAACCGTGTTACTGACTTAACAACTGCAGTGATTCACTTAACAACTCCATCAATCAGAAGACAGCTGGAAGGGATCTTGGAGGTTTTCTAGTCCAACCGCTTGCTCAAGCAGAGGCCCTATACCATTTCAGACAAGTGGCTCTCCAGTCCCTTAAAGACCTCCAGTGATGGAGCACCCACAATGTCTGAAGGCAAGCTATTCTCACTGTTAGAAAGTTTCTCCTTAATTCCAGGCTCCTTCTCTCCTTGATTAGTTTCCATCCATTGTTTCTTGTCTTGAGGTGTAAAATGGGGCAAAACTCACTTATCAAATGTCTTATTTAACAGCAGAAATTTTGGGCTCAATTGTGGTCATAAGTTGTGGACTACTACCTTTAATTTATTTCCGCTGGAGATGCATCTGGAGGCTACCTGGACTTCTGATTCAAAATATTTACAAGTTTATAACTTGCAGTCCCAACTCTCCCTCCTCCCCCACATAATTGCTGAAGGCCCTTTAATTTAAGTTATATATCTTTCAATAATAACAATTAGAGCTGTGCCCATATGTGTAGTGTGCCTTACCTATTCTGCATCATTGTCTGCATCCCTCAAATCCTGTACTTTGCATACAATCTTAGCCACAAAAAGATTGGCTATCTTTGAATTATCAGTATGGTTATTCTTGTTAATCAAGAATGAGAATATGGTATGCCAGGTCTTGGGAGAGTTTAACTTTTCTTTATTTGTAATAATATTTACATTTTACTACCAGGAATATGACATATGGTTGTGCTTTTCAATAAATCTAAATCATATTGAACAAGTTATCCCAGTACTTTTTAGGACTGCATTCTTTAGTGAGTTGTGTCCCTAACTTGTAAGAACAAAATTGAAAAGAGTAATAAGTTTGTATATGCTACCAGCGTTATGCTCTGTCAAAAACAAGGTGACATGTTTATTATCACAGTGTTCTTATAATTAGCACTGGATGGTAAAATAAAAACAAATTATAATTGATAGTAGATGTGATGGGGAGAATCAGGTGATAGATAGGATTCTTTCATGGTAGGTTGGGAAATGTGTTTCAGCTTGTAGGCCAAACACTGAATAGTCTTAGAAATTAGAAATAATTATTCTGAAAAGTTGCAATAATTTAATAGATATTTCTTTATATAACTTACAGTTAATTCCAGGCTCCTTCCCAAATTATACAATGAAAAGTGACACAGGGAATGCAAAAGCAAAGGGATAAATCATAAACAATTCAAAAGCAAACAAACAAAACCTTCCAACAGAAGCTCCACCAACAAATTTCAAATCCCAACCTTATAGCTGGTACTTAGAATTCAACAATTAAAAATTTTCAATATTTATTTTTATTTATTTGCTAGGCTAGAGGTGTCAGTCTTGTTCCCCTGATGGGCACCTGAGCTATTACAATAGGATGCACCACTTTCTACATATATTAATAACCTTATTTCAAGAAAAAGTAAAGTATGGGATGAAGAGAAAACTGAAATGAAATTCAATGGTGAGAAAAATATACTTCTACATTTAGGCAAGAAAAAGCAAACGCAATGATATAGAATAGGCAGTACCTGGCTCAAAAGTAGTAACCATGAGAGGGATCTTGGAGTCCTAGTAGATAATCACTTAAATATGAGCCAACAGTATGCTGCAGCTGCCAAAAAAGTCCAAGGCTGCATTAACAGATGGATTCAAGATCACACAAAGTGTTAATACCGCTTTATAATGTCTTGGTAAGGCCACAGTTGGAATATTGTATTCAGTTTTGGTTGCCACATATAAAAAAGATGTTGAGTCTCTGGAAAGAGTGCAGAGAAGAGCAACAAAGATGATTGGGGGGCTGGAGGCTAAAACAATAGAAGAATGGTTGCAGGAATTGGATAAATTAAATTCTAGTTTAATGAAATGAAGGACTAGGGCAGAGGTGGTGTTCAGCAGGTTCTGACCAGTTCTGGAGAACTGGTAGCGGAAATTTTGAGTAGTTCGGAGAACCAGCAATACCACCTTTGACTGGAAATTTTACAGTATCTTTTCCCTACCACACCCACCAAGCCACGCCCAAAGAACCAGTAATAAAAAAATTTGAATTCCACCATTGGACTAAGGGTGACATGGTAGCAGTGTTCCAATATCTAAAGTGCTGCCACAAAGAAGAGGGGGTCAATCTATTTTCCAAAGTTCCTGAAGGCAAGACAAGAAGCAATGGATGGAAACTCAACAAGGAAAGAACCTTGATTAGAACCAAAACCGAATACAATTTTGTCAGTCTTTATTGTGTTGTTAGAAAAAAATGGGGTAACACAATTTTAGACGGGCATACAATTCTTACACATCAGATTATTAAACTCTGTGGTAGCACTTACATGAAAATTGAAACAAGTATGTTTACATTTCCTAACCAGAAAACGTTGAATAGAAAGATGCTATAATTTTTGTTAAGAAGACTCATATAAAATACAAGAGCTCTGTGAGAGAAATGTTGGCAAAGCCAATAGCTTTTTCCCCCTTGCTGGTAGAAGTATTCCAAAAGCAAATGAAAACGTGTTGGACTGACCTAAGACTAGATTACCACTTCTAACAAATCGTATGTTATTGTACTGATTAAATAAATGCAAGTCATGAGGTGAACTTAAAACTAAATAATTTTATCCGATACTATGACAAACTAGAAGCTAAAGAATCACAGTAATCAAAGTACTTAGTTTTTTTCCTTAAATTTGCTTCGCGTGTTTAATACACTGCCTACTTAAAGCCCCACTTTCTTCTTGCTTATTAGCTTTGTGTTTTTTACTTACTTGTACTTTGAAGTAAGAATTGTTTGCTTATTAATTTATTTAGAAAACTTCAACTTCTATGTGGACAAATTGCTCTTCTAAAAATAAATAAGGGATCCTTTTTATACTCAAGTACAATAGAAAAAAATCTGGAAAATAAATAAATAAAATAAATAAATTAAAAACACCTCCCTCAACTCCCACCTCTTGCCCCGACAACAGCAGATGACACGATCTATAACATTTGTATATACTACATATAGCAGTAGTAGCCCTTAATAAAAAGTGTTGTGGGCATCTGGAAGACTTGCAATTCAAGTAAGTAATCCTATTACAATTTAAGTTAAATATCTAGGGACTTTACAGTATCCAGAAGAAAGTGGAAGGTCACTAAAATATTTAACTGGGCACTGGAAAATAGACAGTTTCATTCTGCTGACCTAGTCAAATAAGTATATAGCTCTCATTCCTGCAATTAATGGTTGACTTGAGATATCAATCAGGGCTTTATCTAATTATGTTCTTTACCATTATGATAACAGAAGCATACTAAGGAAAAACTGAGTGGATGGGACACTTTCTTTTCAAGCAGTAAGTACTGGATATAAGCCTTGTTATTTCTGGTTAAAAAGAATCAGGCAGTCGGTGATAGAAAAATACTTTTTCTGAAGACTCAAGGGAATTTCTTTCAGAAATTGTAAATAATAATGGGCTAAGTAGATAACAAATAATTTGATATAATCCTGCATTTTACAATTATATAGATGGGTTTCTGAATAAGTTTAGTTGAAAGGAACTTATACAGTAGGGGTTTCAAACCCTTGAGGGCCGCCTCAGGGTTGCGCTTGACCTCAGGGGGTTGGAGTGGGCATGGCCAAGGTGGGCATGACCAGCTCGACATCACTTGTGTCGGGGGCGCTTGTGGTGGCCCAAGTGCTCTGCCAGAGAAAACATGTTCCCCAGCTCCATTTTTGGCTGTGATAGCCTCCTGCAACCCTCTGCCAGAGAAAATGGAGCTTGGGAGGACCCTCCCAAGTCCATTTTCACTAGCAGAGGCACCTAGGGACAGTCCTTTGCCATTTCCAGGGCAGCCCCATGGGCCAGACCTAAGCACCCCACGGGCTGGATCCGGCCCTTGGGCCTTGAGTTTGACGCCCCTGATATAGAGAATGCAAATAGCAGAGAAAAGAGGGCAGGG
Source organism: Bungarus multicinctus (assembly GCA_023653725.1). Lineage (NCBI taxonomy): Eukaryota > Metazoa > Chordata > Lepidosauria > Squamata > Elapidae > Bungarus > Bungarus multicinctus. Next base: position 48,793,817 of record CM042836.1, read on the forward strand.
AGTAAGAAGACAGTGCTTCTCTTCAAATCCTTTGTGTCCACTCAGTTGTTTTGTCTTTATGCTACAGCACTGTCAGCACATATCCAAACTTAGATATAAATGTGTATCAAAATGCCTATTCCATTGAAAACAGTGTAGAGAAGCCTATCAACCACAAAATTCATTCATTATTTAGCTAGGGTTTCTGATCTAGCAGTACCTCTGCTTTACTTCTAAGTTTTAACTGATCTCCTTTGGCAGGAGAAGAAGGCAAGCCAGAACCAAAAAAATCAAGGAGAATGTATGCCTGTGATTGGAAGAAAGGTTTCTGAAAGGGAAAAAAAACAGTAAAGGGAAGAAACTTGACTGCAAGATGTTGCTTTGCCTGTTCTTGTCATACAATTAAACTGAAGGAAGTTTTCTGATACTTAAAAATTCAAGCCTTACAAGACTGTACTGGCAGAATGAAGAAGAAGGGGTCAACTTTTCCAGAGCACCTGAAGGCAAGACAAGAAACAATGGATGGAAACTAATCAAGGACAGAAGCAACTTGGAATTAAGGAGAAATTTTCTAACAGTGAGCACAATTAACCAGTGGAACAGCTTCCCTTCAGAAGTTGTAGGTGCTTCATCATAGGAGGTTTTTATGAAGTGACTTGGAGAGCCACTTCTCTGAAATTGTAATTGCTTGAGCAGAGGATTGGACTAGAAGACCTTTAAGGTACCTTCCAGCTCTATCCTGATTGATTGATTGAAGTCTGAAAGGCCTCCAGATGCAGGAATGGATGTAATTAGTACACAAACTGATCTGTGCAAAGGAGCTATGAATCTAGAGCCCAGTCCCATCCCAAACTGCACCCTAGTCCCAATGGGGAAAAAAGTGTATTTATACTGTATATAACACTGGATTAGTACTCATCATTTTAACATCAAACACAGTAAGTTGAAAGTCTGAAGGTGTATTGATTCTGGCTCATGCTAATGCAAAAATAGAGGAAGTTCTAAATATGTTTATAGTATGCTATATTACTATTTAAATCATGGCATGATCAATATTACAACATCTGGAATAAAGACTGAGGTTGAGATTCTGAGACCTGATTCCATCCTTATATTCTATAAATGTCTTTACAAGATTTTTATTTTAACAGAAATAAAAGTTGGCTTGTTCACAAAATGATGTTCATCACTTGATCGGAAGATCGAGTTGATGAATTGCATATTAATTTGAATAGGCAATGGGACAGAACACACAATAGTTTATTATCACTTGAAAACTGATGTCTTCCAAGAGCTGCTAGTGATCAAGTATACAATAATCAACTTTACATCATCTAGATGAACGAGCCAACGTTTTGTCATTTAACTTTTATCCCACCAAAGCCAAGCTCTATTACAGTAAGAACTACCCAACCAAAACATTAAATATTTAATAGTATCATAAAACAAAATCTATCATCTATATAATCACATTTTAAAGGAAAAACAAAAACTAACATAGGCTTGTTTGTATCCTAACCTAGATGGCATCTGCTTTATTTACAATTGCTTGGTATGGCTGAATGTCTGCTATCAGAATAAAATACAATTATACAAAATTTAATATGTAGATGGCTTTTTTACTATTGGCCACAAGAGCTAATATATGAATTTCTACAATATATCTAATTTTAGAAACCAAGTTTCATTTTGTTTGGATAGATACGTTTTAAAGTTAGCCTTCGTTTTGGTTTTTCTTTAAGGAAACCTGTGTCTCTTCTACGCTTCAGGTCTCCAGCTGCCATGCAATTTATATCTCTCTTTCTTCTCTTCTTTGTTTTTCAGCCATTTTCCCTGAATGTCAAAGTCAATTTAGTGCATTTCACTTTGCCGAATAAATCAGAGACGAAATCCTTGCTAAAAGTGAAAATTTGATTTGCTAAAAGGAGCTTAGGGCAACTATTAATCAATATATCCAGAGTGTCAAAGCTCAGGCCATGATAGGCATGCATTCATTTGGAGATTGGTGGAAGCAGATAAAGGGGGATACTGAGGGAGGGAGCACTATAATCACCACTCTCTTTCTGTCTCTCTCTCTGTATGTGTGTGTGTGTGTGTGTGTGTGTGAGAGAGAGAGAGAGAGAGAGAGAGGGAGAGAGAGAAGGAAATCACAGATGTCAATGTATTGAGTAAAATAAAGAGAATATGAAAAGAGAAGAAATGATAGAAATATTGAAAAGTAAACAAAAATATTTTTTTACAAACAATCCATCATCATTTTGGTTGTACAAAAATTATGAAGTATTGGAATACTGTAATTTGAAAAACATTCAATCCTTCCATGACAATTCTTTTGTAAAAACATCCACAATAACAAATAATTAAAGATGATTATGTTGGGTTTTGTTACATTTTTTAAATTTAATTTTTATTATTATGTTTATATATATATATATATTATTTATTATGTTTTCATTGAAAAAAGCAGAACTAAGGAAAGTATCTCTAGCTGTCCACCCCCACGCAAATGCCTACATCTTTCAGCAATCACTTATTTGCAAAATCTGCTCCTAAGAATCATCTATACCCAGGTCCATTGTACTGGTGGGCCATTCACATACTCTTATATTTCACTATACTTCTCAAATCTGATTTAAAGATAATAAAACTTATTCTTAAGGTCTGGTTTTAACATGAAATCTAGCTTATAAGTCTTAAACTGACTGAAATTTCCAAAGATTTATACTTATGGGCTAATCAAAATAGACATTTCAATGCATGATAGGTTCAGTGGGCATTGTTTAAAGCTAACCTCCCATTTAAAAACTAAATACAACAGTAAACCCTATAATTAAAGTGTATACATATGGATGTTTCCCTATTTTAAAATGTAGATATATTTATGCATTATTGCTTTATAAATTGCTGTATTTTCTCATCTGCACTAATTCAGCAATGTAGCACTGTTAAATAGTCTATTTATTTAACTTAAAACTTCCTTTAAACACGGTTTGAGTTTAGAAAGTCTAAATAAACATTGATTGGTGGCTAAAATTTCTTTTCAGTACAGGAAATTTAACCCAGCCTTGTTTGAACATATCTAGATGCTATTGATATATATATATATTAAAATTCAACAAATAATTAACTGAATCAAGTTTGTGCCTGATAGAGCATACATCTGGATAATTATTGATGTCTTCAATACTGCATTATTAAATCTGTCCAGGAAGGCCTTGTATTGTTCCTAAAATAACATTCTTGGTTCTGAATGCATGAGGGAAAGAATAATCTTCATTTGACATGTTTATATTAATTAAAACTAATTTTAAGGACTTACAAAGTCTTTGGTCCAGGCTGATGAGCTTTGTGTCTGCAGAATGACAGGGAACATTTTGTCTCTTAAACTTCCTGTTATGCACATTTAAAGAGCTTAATATTTCCTGCCTCCATTTAGTGAAAGGAGAGCAATGCACATTTTTGCAGAATGCCAATGAGATAGTTGCATTACAGAAACATTGCCTAAGTGACTTTGAAAATGTGGTCAGACATCAGCAGAATCTCATCTAATGAATTAAAAAAAAAAGAGAGAGAAAACCTTTCATCTTTATAGATGTCCAAGAACAACTGACTCCTGTAAACACAATGCACGATAAAATCACCCAATGCTTTCTGTATTCAAGTTAGATTCTATAAAACTATCAGAAGTTTTTATTTAGGTCAGCTAATGCAGGAGTTCTCTCACTAGGAAAAAAAAAAGGAGGGGGCATGCATAGTGCCTTCCTAAATACCTGTTGTATTTTACTAACCGAGTTACAGTACATAAAAATATTTTAATCTGACATAAAGGGCAACAATAGATCTGACTGCTGGGCTGATAATCTTCTTATCACCCTCTGCGAAACCTAGCTCTAATATTTGACAGTGTGAGTTTCCATTACTTTGCATCCCATTCTGTAAAGGCCAACAATGGAGAAAGAATGAAGTGGAGTTTGGAAGAACCTCCATATCTACATAAAAGAGATTAGAGGCGACAGCGTTCCATTTTACAGCTCAATCATATTGTGTTAGCATGCGCTTATCCGAGCGCGGATGAAATTGAAAGAGAAATAAAAAAGAGTCAGTCAGATAGGAACCAGAACAGCGAGGCAAGAGCAATTTCCAAGGATATAAAAGGATGCTAATGGTAGGGCCCTGTCATTCTTAAAAAGGGCTATTAGGGCACCATCATCTGTTCTTCTGCCTTTACTCTCCTCTCAAGTCAAGAATTTCCTAATGCTATCATGATCATTTTCTTTTGCAAATAAGAAACGGTCATGTTTCACAGCAACCACTCTTTTCATTTCTTTGATTTATTAATGCAAGTAAGCTAATTCAGTTACTGATAAAGCCTATCTATTCATATATAAATGTTACATTTTTTTCTACAGAAGAACAGAAAGGCTTATTGTACATACACGTTACAGAAGCACAAAACTATTAATGGAATTTATGGACATATTTAATAAGATCAAATAATAAACTAAAAAGACTCATTCAAAATGCTCAGCATGATGTTCCAAACTTGAAAAGTAGATTTTTATGGGATACAGATATTTTGTCTAAGTTCAAAATTTTAAAGTCAAAATCCTTTAGAGACAAGTAATTACAAATGACACTCTATTATATACCTTCAGCTCCAATCTTATATCTTCCTATCTACAAAGAAGTTCTGTTGAACTTGATTTTTTTAAAAAAACAACATTATGTATAGAATGGAACAGATTCATTTTTATCATAAAAATTAGCAATGTTAACTCAATAGCATATGTATACATATGCAGTGTATGCAGTGTCCATTTGTAGCATACACACATTAGGTACACCTAAGAATATATATGTATACTTTTTGCCATGCTGTTAAAAACCTTTACTTAAAAAACAAATGCAAATTTCTAAATAAATGATAAAAGAAGATGTTTTTATAAAGTATCTGACTGTGAAACATTTTGAAAAATATATTACAGATAGAAGGCATCCAAACATAGTTGAATTATTTTGTTCTTTTGTTATGAAAAATAATCCAGCCAGCTTTTCATTATTTTTTTAATTTCAAAAAAATATACTAACAATTTTTTTTAAATCAATTTTCAGCAAATGGCCATCATCCCTTGGTAATCCCATCAACCCTTGGATTACTTGGTAATCCCATCAACCCTTGGTTTACTGTTAACTGGTCTGTTGTTTAAACAGTCCACAATAGCTCGAAACTATTTCTGATTCTCAATCCGTAATTGAGAATGTCTAAACCACTTAACAAATCACTGCCAACTATAAGACTATGCTGTGGTTCTCTTCTGTCTTCAGTTACTTTCTTCTATTCCTATAAGCAAATCTCAGCACTGTATTGTATTTACAATATAAATAAAATTGATAAATATATTTTGCAGTCCCCAAAATGTGTTATTGACTGGCCTCTAGGGAGAATGCCTACTTATTGGTAAGACCGACGTAGGCATTGTCTAGAGTTGAAACTCAAGCTCACCTATTTAACTAGCTTTGACTTAATCTGGGGTGCTTTATTAGCAACCAGTGTAAGACAAAGTAGCTAGTATAATACAGAGTGATGTTTAAATTAGTTTACAATTTGCTTGGGCTCATCTAGACCCACTCTGAACAAAGCCATTCAGAAATGTCAGCTGTGTTCCTAACCACTGTAACAAATTGTTGCCTGAACGCTGCACACCTAATGACTTCAAATTAGCTTCACTGCGATATTGCCTGACAGTTCGTTACGTCTGTTAGTAACATAGCTGGTGTATCATGACCAATAAATTGGTTTCAGTGTGGGCTGGGAAAGGGGCTTCCATCAATTTGATTAAAGAAATTACTGTAGCATTCAAAGCATAAAGACAAACTAGTTTAAGGAGACAGAAATAAGTTAACTGTACCAGAAAAACATTGCTCATGATTCAAATGCTCGTTTATAAGCCATTGGTGAAGCAAACTCTGAACAAGTAAATTTCTGCAGTAAAGAAAACATGGAGCAGATCAGGGCTGCTTCCATCCCACCAAATTAGGATTTAGATGTATATTAATAATTGTTTAGCATTTGGTTTCAGAAAATAATTAAAATAAGTGAGAATTCTATTTTATATTGTATACATTTCAGTGGGAAGGGCAGTTAGCTAGATCAGCATTTAGATAGCCCTAAAGAGAAAACAAACAAACAAATAAAAAACATCAGAGAGGAAGCTACACACAAAACCATCAGTTATGTACTGAAAATGTAAAGATAAATGCAATTACCCTAAATGAGTGAGAACTATTTACATATACATGCCAGCTTCTGTGGATTTTTCCTCTAACTAATTAAAGAATCACATAATACAGCATGCATTTTCCCAGAGGAAATTTCTCATCCATGAGATACCCTTGATAAGAGAGCATGGGATGGAACATCCTATGCTAAGTGTCTAGTCACGGTAAGCCATGTAACATGGAAAGCCATATAACTAGCTCATGTAGGTAACAAAAGCATTAGTGTTACAATCTACATGACATTGTCTACATGTTCTGTCCCCAGAAATCAAATCAAACTTAGTAGATTAATTTTAAATTGTATCCAGTATGTGGGAAACTTTTACTCCAGACAGGATTTCTTTTTCTTTTCTTTTCTTTTGATTTTTTTTTCAAATATTAATAACACTTACAAGTTCTTTCTTTTCCCCCAATTTACAGCTATGCTATCCCAAATAGGGTTTTTATGCTCTGGAACAGGTTTAAGTGGGGAATGCATATGGAAAGGGGAAAAAATCCACACCAATAGATAAAAATAAAAATAAAAAGCAATTTAGTTGTGCTATTGTCACTTCACATCCTCAGTAAACAACAAATATGCTAGCAATAAAATTTCAATAAAATTAAGTAATATAACCCTTAACAAACATATTTTATTCTATTTAAATTCATCTCATTCTTTCTGAAACAGAATGCTTGACAAGCAGACCAATGGAATATTACAACTTCCAATATAGAATTCTGGTCCACAAATAAATAGCTAATAAAAAGATCTGAACAATTGGGGATTTTGCAAATCAAAGGATATGACAATGTTATTGCAAAAATTCTTACAGAAGCAGCATTACAGCAATTTTGATCACACCTTTGCACAAGGACAAAATCTTTGTAAGCACAGATACAGTTAAAACATATCAGTAAAACAGACCATGCCCAATAAATTAAACCTGACATTAACAGTCAGTCCAGCTTATCTCCCAAAGGCCTACCTGATTTTTAAATTAAATTAATTTTATTTTATTGCCTGCTTGCAGAAGGATAACAGAGAGGGAACTCAACTATGCAGCCTTGGCAGTTAGCTGCAAAACCTGATAGCAACCATCCAAAAAAGAGAGTCCCCTCTTATATTCCCTTTCCATGTGGGATGGTAGAACAAGAAAATGATCTAGTCTTTTATGGACCTAAAAAGCTGAAGCAGACTTATAATGGTAACCACAACCTTTTGGTTAGGAGTGCTTCTGAACCATAGGAGTATTTAGTGTTCTGAATTGTGAACCCTCAGTGGACCAAAGGAACTCCTTGGCAACAAACTCAGTGAAGAGATGATCTCTGTTTGGCTCCAAGCATGCTTCAAAATCAAGTTCACCAACAGTGCCCTCTGCTGCTTAGTCTCGACCTGCAAAAAGCTTTGAACCAGCTCTGAGTAGTAAGATGATTGCTCCGAAAGTGGGCTAAATCAGGGTTCTCCACCTTGGCAACTTTAAGCCTGGCAGACTTCATCTCAGCTTTGCTGGCTGGGGAATTCTGGGAGTTGAAGTCTGCCAGGCTTAAAGTTACCAAGGTTGGAGACCCCTGGACTAGATATCACATAAAGTTTGAAAAAAGTAAAAATTGCTTCACTATAGATTAAGTTTATCATAAAACTAAGGTTGCTTTTTTCTTTAAAAAACAGTCTGAAGACATGAAAGTAGAGCAATATAGCTATTTTAAGGCACTGAGTGAAAGACACACATCCAGCCTGCTACGGCATGAATAGGTATTTCATTCTTCATCTTCTCATCTCCTGAATTTAAGATCTTTGAAAAGGGAAGAAAAAAAAAAAAAGACAGCTCTGAAAACTGTCTGGTCTATTAATTCACTAAGCAGTTAAGGGAATGGAAAGCTATATAATATCTATGCAGGCTTCTCAGTACTCTAGAGGGAAAAGGATATCCCAAATCAGAGCTGACGTATCAGCATGTGCATGTCCATGTATGGAATGGGGTTTGTTTGTAAGAGACCCCATCCACAATTCCAGTGAAGGCAGTTAATGGAAAGAGGACATTTTTTCCTTACCCATCAGTGGTGGGTTTCAAAATGGTTTACCACTGGTTTGTACCAATATATGAGAAGAACAATTGTAACTAGCTTTATTGTCTTGCAAATGGTGGAAATAACATGGTGGGATAAGCTGGAGGAAAACCACATCCACTTTAATACTTCAACATTCAAGTGCACTTTTACTAGATGTTTCTTTAAAAAATACCATCAGTTAGTTAGATACCCCAGATTTCCAATAAAATAGAAATATGGGATACCTTAGACCTATCTTTGATGTCATATTTACAATCCCATTTGTTGTAATAATTATTAAAATAATATGCAAGTCATGTTCAAGCCACTCTGAAATAGCAAAAGCATACATTGAACAATAATGTCATAAAAACGATAAAAATAGCATTTGAATAAGATACACAGCATGTACCTGGAATATGTTTAGCCCATCCAATTATGACCACCAGTTCTCTGTCTGCCAAATCACAAAGTGTGGTGAGAGCCTTGATGTCACTGTCAGGCACAGTGGGATCCGGCATAGCATAGATCTTCTCCGGTTCAGCC